>KL287931.1:0-14579 GCA_000699545.1 Podiceps cristatus | reverse complement strand
TTTCCAAAAAAAACCCTGGAGAAATTTTTAGGGAAAAAAAAAAAAAAAAAAAAAAAAAAAAAAGAAGATGTAAAAGAGAAGTTGATGTGTCAGGTGTCCCTAACCCTCGTATTCCCTTCTGCCTCTCTTCTGTCCCTCAGTACCACCTATTCAATAGCATTGATCATCACAGAATGATTTAAATTATCAGATGGTTGTCTTTTGCTTTGTTTCCTATAGATGAAGTTGCAATAGACAGAGTTCCAGTTTAAGTCTATTGATTTTACAGTCATCTCAGTAGCAGAGATTGTTAAAGTCATTCAAACACTGCATTCATAACCATGATACTCAAGAGAGTTACTTTCAATTCTGCAAGATTTGGCTAATGTAGACAGTGTATTTTGGGATTCAACACAAGTGGTCATTGGCTTTTTGAGGTTTGGAGTTGTGAATAGAGAGAGACACCAATAAAAGGTCACTATCTGAAAACTGCCTACAGTTTTGGATGAGTTTTGCTGAGGTTCAGTCCTTAAGGAAGAGAAAAAGTGGAAGTTCTGAACTGTAGGAGAATTTGGCAGTACAACTGGGTCAGACCAATTGATAGCACAGCAGCTGTGCAAAAAAACTTACTCTCAGCATACGAATCAAGCAAGCCATTTAATCTACCAAGCACTTTATGTAACAACTTGAAAGCCTTCAAAAAAATTGTAAATCTTTCTTTTTCTTTAAAGACTGCCAAGTCTGTCTTTTTGCTGCTGAAGCAAATGTAGGCTGAACAGTACAGGTTTGGAGGTTTTTTTATGAGATCTGGAAAAGGAGATGGAAAAATAAAATGTGATGCTTTCTTTGGAATAGATTTAAGTATTTCAGGTATAAATTAAAGAAATGATTTTTTTTTTTTTTTTTTTTTTTTACCAACACCTAAGACAAAGATGGCTGGAAAACATTTCAGGGACTCTGAATCCAAGGTTTCATTTTCTAGTTTCATAGTTGATGTTCTAAGAGAAACACAAGCCTGTGTAATGCTCATATCCATGACCGTGTACAAACAAGTACTAATTTATATACAGAAAGCTGAAGAGAATGGATGCAAGCCTTTCATTAGCTTTTCTGTTCTTTCATGGCCATGAGAATTCTGTTCTCTAAAGACATACTATCTAGTCTGTTAAGAGCTGGAGTTATGGGATAGGATCCATTTGTCTTAACACAGATGACTAGAACCGTTGGATACGGAAAGCTAGGAGCTGGATTTAGGAAGTTCTGCACCTCTAGTACGGTAGCTGAGGCAAACAACACCTGAAATCATATGATATTCATATGTTTAGAACATTGACACTCTGCCCCTTGACAGCCTACCCTTTGACCAACATCAACATGTAGGCAGGATGCCACCCACATCATCCAAAATGATGTATAAGGAACGCTTCTGCCATGTAAGATATGATTCTCTCACATCATACTACCTTTGGTGGAATGAAGGGGTGGCACAACTTACCTGCATTCAAAAGGCTTTTGCGTGATTGGCTGTGTTTGTCAGATGACCTGGGCATTCGGTGTCCCTGACAGTCCACCAGAGCCATGGCATCACTCACGGTTCTGTGTTTAATATCAGTGATTGGGTGAGCCACCATGTGGGTGCATTGTTGTTCATCTTTCTTACTGCCTTAATGAAATTTAACTTATAATGTGTTCTCAGACTACATTACCATTTGAATCACAGCGCCCTACCTAGGTATTGCTCATGAACCCAGACATGACTTGAATACGATGGGTGTTCCTCTGGTATGACCAAACAAGAAGCAACATCTCGAACCAACTGTGCAACTGGTCGTGTGGGGACAATAGTCAAGAGGAGCTGTTTTTCCCATGAGGATTCTCATGTAACAGGAATTCGAGTACACAAACATTCCTGTTGTCTGAAGACTTCATCAATTCTGGCCAGCTCTGAAGGGTCAAGCACCCGAGCTGCAAACCTCAGAACAGGATCTTTACATCCCTCCTTAACTTAGCTCTCAGCCTGATACCTTGAATTTGCTCCCTAGCATTAAATGTTACAGCGAGATTTTTTTAAAAAAAGTTTTTGGTATCCACATTCACAAAATCTTAGCTGACGATTCCCCCATTCATGGGCCATTCATTGATTTATAATGACAAAACAGGAATTACCCTTTGAACGGCTAACTAGTGAATTAATTCTTAAAGATCAGCCAAATCCAGAACCATACAAGCCTTGAAATTTTGCCTCCACAAATGTCATAAGACCCCTGAACTATTAACTTCCTGGAGTTTACTTTAGATGTAACAGTAAGTTACTTGACCAAAACATTTCTTCCTGTTCAAAAACACACACAGTGTCTTTTTGTCCCTGCTTTCTAATTTAATGTGTGTCCCCATGCCTCAAGCCAAGTTTAACAATGGCATACGGTCAGGTTTGAAGCCTCTGTGAGTTTGCAGCCAATCTGAAGCAGAAAGTGCTCCAAAATTCATGGGATATTAATCTCATGAAATGACATTGCAATATTAAAGTTTCTTAGCTTTTTTTCCTAGGCTCCTGAGAACTGAAGTGTTACTATATGAACTTGAAGAGTACTAAAAAGTCACAGCTGTAACTGGATTTTATTAAGAAGTTTTATATTTGTAAAATGAATAATTCTTGTAAGTGCCATATTTTCATGTGACTAACCTATAGGTTATCTGTCAAAAAAAACCCTATTTCGGCAGTACTGAAGGCTATACATATGGATGGGTAATATAAGGCAAATTTTATTGAACAGAGCATTTTTCCTGACATAAAGCAGAGTTCATTCCTCTCTCCTTCCCTGGCAAAAAGCAGAGTCCCTTGTCTCTCTGCAGCACAAGTGAAGCTGATGGCAATGGACACTGTTTCACTCAATGTGGGTATTTGAGAATATGGTTCATCAGCACTCTTTTCAAGGACCACTACTTGTAAAGGGAGTGAGGTTACATGATGGATGGATTCCGTGTGTGAAAATATGGTTTGGCCTTAACACATTATTTCTGATATTTTCTGAATAATACTCTACTCTTTAGTGAATCACTCACTCCCTGAGTTTCAGAAGATCGACCCTGTTTCATTGCCAGAAATGGTCTATATCAATTCAATTCAGTTTAGACAGTTCCTTTACCAAGATGATTACAATCTAAAATGCAGGCACATGAAATGAAGGGCAAAGTTGCTGAAAGTAATCAGGATAGCATACTTTGTTGCTAATATTTACGTTGGAATCTAGACAAATATTCAGTATGTTTGGGTGTGTGAATCATATAAATGCCCTCAAGCTTAGCATTTCAGTATCTAGATAATCACTAATAAGCCCACAGCCTCTCAGATGACCTAAACATCAGCAGCTCTTTGATCCATCAACTAGGTAGGCGTTATAAAATGTATTTTAAACCATAGGTTTTCTCCCTGCACTCTCCCTCATATTCGACTTATGTTAAGTTGGGATATATTTATGCAAACTCAGTTTTGTTGCATGAAGGATAGTGATTCTGTGTTTCCTCTTGGTATTCTGGAGTGCAAATTTTCTTTGAATTCATTATTTTAATTCAGTCACTATAATCAAATTCAAGTGACTATCATAATTTATTTTAAGGATTATTCTGGTTAATGTATTCCTTACCACAGCAAGTAACCCTGGTGGATAGGTCTTAAAAGTTTCAAATGTCAGAAGACTTTTAAATATTCTGATATGCTGCTTTGAAAGTTTGACAACAATCCACAAATTCCCTCCGCTCTTATTCAGTCTTCTAAATGCCAGAGAGGGATTTTATTTTTTTTTTTTTTTTTAAGATTCTCCAAATGTTTTACCACAGAATTGCCTAATTAACTTTCAAACATTTTGCTCAGCTACTTTCCCACCAGAAAACATTTTATTTACATGAAATGAACGAACATATTATGTTTGTCCTCCAGTTCTATTTCAAAATGTCTACTGAGATTTCTCTTTAAAGGGAAATACTGTTGAAGAAGGATTCTCTAATGAATCACTTCAGAGACAAAAATACCCCAAAACCCAACAACATTGTATTGCAACCTTTGTTTTAATTATAGTTAATATGAATAATTTTCAAATGCACTCTATAGGGCAAGGTAAGTGACTGTCAATAGCTAGGAAGAGGATATTATTATATTTAGCAGAACAGAACACTTTGAGAAAATAACTTTTAGATAATAATCCTTAACAGATAAAATAAGAAATCAGGTTTTAGTCTAACTTTATGGTATTAAGCCTCATTAACAAATTCTCATCCAAACAAAAGGAATTCAAATCTGTATTTGAATCTCTACACATTTAGGAACAGCTCAGCTTGCTTCTAGACATTTAGAAAAATATGTCCACATATTGACAAATTCTCATATGTGGAAGCACTGAACAGGAGAGATTTACTGCAACTTCTATCACTCTACAACTACTTTTCCAACATTCCCTTTGAAGACTCAAGATTCTTCTAAATTGTACAATTTAAATAGTTACATCAGCCAATTGAATGAAAGCCCAGGTGAATAATTTTAGGGAATCACAGAATCATAGAAAGGTCTGGGTTGGAAGGGACCCTAAGGATCATAGATTTCCAGCCCCCCTGCCACAGGCAGGGACACCAACCTCCAGGCCTGGATCTACACGAGGTTGCCCAGGGCCCCATCCAACCTGGCCTTGAACACCTCCAGGCAGGGGGCATCCACCACCTCTCTGGGCAGCCTGTTCCAGCACCTCACCACTCTCTCCGTAAAAAACTTCCCCCTAATATCTAATTTAACCCTTCCTTCCTTCAGCTTTAATCCATTCCCCCTTGTCCTGCCATTTTCTACCCTTTTAAAAAGTTGATCCCCCTCCTGTTTGTACGCTCCCTTCAGGTACTGGAAGGCTGCAATGAGGTCCCCCCCGCAGCCTTCTCTTCTCTAGGCTGAACCAGCCCAGCTCCCTCAGCCTCTCTTCATAGGGGAGATGCTCCAGCCCTCTCATCATCTTCGTGGCCTCCTCTGAACCCTCTCCAACAGTTCTGCATCTTTCTTGTATTGCGGGCCCCAAATGATCTCCAAATGTGTTATTTATCCAAAGGACATCAGATAAGAGTGGAGCACCCTGTAAATGAATCCTTGCCTGTAGATATTGAAGGCAACCTTAACTCTCTTTGCCCTAAAAAGCATAAGAGGGAAGACTGGGGACCAAGATATTTCCAACAGTTCCTTGCGGTATCAGACACGTGAATGACTGCATGACAACATGCTGGACAAACTCCCTTTTGCCAACAAGCAAAGGAGATTGGAGTGGAAAAACTGAGGAAAGACTAAAAAGATGTGCTGGGAGAAGTGAGCACAAGCTTGACAGCCTGTGAGAGCTCAGTCTTTTGGATTTGTATTTTAATTCAAATATGTTCAAGAATCTAGAATTCCTTCAGTCCAGCAGTATCCTGCTGTCAGTAAACCCTTTGGAAAATCTTTATTCCACTGCTCCCTTCTGCTGATTGGTCTCCATGAAAGACAGCAGACCACTGAAGAGCTTAGCACTACATAGTTTATGCCTGTCATTGAACTGTGTAAAGAATCATTATGATGCCAAATATTTTTTTTTAATTTCCCAATTAAATTTCCCCATTTTAAAATCCCAGCCTCAGAAATTGCATACATTAAGCTCCATTTTTGAAAAAGCATTACTGTTATAAGGTCAGATGCTCAACAGGCACTCATCAATCAAGCAATTCCAAATTCAGTGGCCAAAGTTGAGTATTTTGAGAGTCAGTAAACTATGATTTCCATTAAGTTCTTAATAAATATTCCAGAACTTGAAGGCAGTATGAGGTGGGACAGTATGCCTGTCTTCAAAGGAACAGCATCTTCACGTCATGTATAGTGAATGAGAGCTGCTTCTATCTATTGGGTTGGACCCGATGATCTCTCGAGGTCCCTTCCAACCCCTACAATTCTGATTCTATGATTCTATCTGTCCATATTCTCAAATGCTGAGCCTTTTTGTACACAGTATATACAATTCGAGACTAGTAGTTAAATGCTACTTTTTTCTTGCCTTTGTCAGAAAATTTTCTTTTGAAATGCTACTTTCACAAATTCCATGGTAAGTCCCAAAGGCCTGGGAGCTCTCTGCTGAGAATGCATGTTAGGATGTAAATTCGTCCTGATACAAAAATACAGAAATTATATATACTTCTTTTTAAGACTTTTTTATACCTTTAGAGTAAGATTTCAGTTAAATTTGTGCCCTTATGGATGGCTGTACCTACTACAGTGAAAGCTTTTAGGATGTAGACAGATAAATAATGGAATTCAAATTTCAGACCAGTGCAAAATAATATAATATAATTTAAAATTTCCATATGCCATTTCTTTTGATATCACTTTCACTGAGGTATCCTCAATATTTCCATCTGGCACAGTGTCAAAGTCACAAGAAAGTCAGTCAAGGTTGTCTCTGAAAAGTTAGTTAGACACCCAAAATTCTGACTGATTTTTCATATTATGGAAAATTCTACTCTCAGGTGAGAACTTGAAAAATTAAAAAAAAAAAACCAACCAACCAAACAAACAAAAAAAACACAACTGGAAATGTATCAAGTAATAGAGAGTAAGAGAGGAGTTTAATTAATATTTGTAGGCCTTAAATCATGGTGAAAATAAGTGGTAGGTAACTGTTTTTCAGTTCATTTTCTCAGGCACAAATGGTTTAGGTGACCAAGTTCTGTCTTCCCACCTGCATTTTCCTCTTGATTTCTTTAAAAACTTTGCCAGTCTTCATCAAGCTCAACAGAGGTTTAAAAAAAATGTTATGTTCCTACAAGTTTCATCACTTTTGGTAAAACAGAGCCCTCTGTAGCGTAGACAAAGGCTGTAGGTCAAGTTCCCATCTGTTTAGAAAACAGAGTATCTACACTAGGTAGAAATCTTCTCCCAAATTTAGCAATAGTTTCAATATGCACATGTAGGAAATGAAGCCTCAGTGTTTCTGCCACTCCCTGTCTAATTAACTCACCTCTTGTAGAGCAAAGGCAGACAAATTAAATAGAAGGAATCAGTGGAGATTCTTGAATCCCCAGATCACAGATCTGTATCAAATATAGAGAAGAAAATGAAAAGAAAGAAACTACTCATAAAGAGAATCGTAATTACCTTCCCTACAGGGCTCTTGTAAGGATAACTGATGTATGAAGATAGCATAGGGAAATTGGTGGTGGTCTCTGCTGAATCTGTACAGTAGATGTAGCCAAAATAAGCCACATGTGAATTAGTCTGCTGACACCCCACCACAGGAACAGCTTCATGAAAGATTGGTCCATATCCCAGCTGATTCTGAACAAAAGAAAAAATAAAGCAACTAGCTTCTCTTGCTGACTGACCCTTTACGGAACATTGTTTAACTAGAATGAAAAATTGAGCCCAACGAATCCAGAGGAGATTTAAAAGTCATTGTTTTAGTCCCTGAGGCAGATTGTTTTTTGGCTTGTAGAACATTTACTATCAAAGATGGGATTTTTTTTTTTTTTTTTAGTTCTTAAATACTTTACTTAACATTTGTAAGAAATATTGTTTCAGATCTGATATTAATTTTTACATTTGTTATAAAGATATCAAATATTAATGTGTCAATTGGCATATGAAGTCAATGATAAATGACCAGTTTGGTATATCACTGAAATCTGTAACAACGTATTGGAAACACAACTAAAGCATTTCTACGGCATCTGATTAAAATTAATTCTGAGTCCACTAACAATATAATAACATTTAATGTCAATCATTTAAAAAGTATTCTGTGTCATTGGGGAAGAAAGCTATTATCGAGTCTAGGAATTAGCAGAAGTGTCAAGCAAAAAAATAGCCTGTCATACTGCTGCTAGTACTGATTAAAGTCTAAGACACTGTCCCCTTTCACATACAACTAAAGAGGAGACAGAAGCTGAAGTGTGTGCATTTGGGACCAATGAAAACTGCAGTCCTTGATGCCAAAGGATCATGTAATTGGATAGTGCAATTGTACCCTTTCATTTGGTCCCATCCTTTTTCCTTATCTCCATTATATTGTCATGTATCCTTTCTTTTCATCACTCTAATTAGTTCATAGACTATAGTCCTTCTGCCTTATGTCCCACATTCAAAGAAGTTCTCCTAATGCCACAAATATCTCAGCCCATGGTATGTCCTCCAAGATGGTCTCGCCTCCACTTTACTGACTCCTCATCAAGGCATTGCTACCCTGAACATTTTCCATCTACTGTTCCTTTCTTCTTCACCTGTGCAGAACCTGAGCTAGTTTCCTTACATTCAAATGCTTCTCCCTTTACCACGACATCTGTGTTGCAGCACTGTCTGGCTGCTGGGACAATAAATGGCTGAGTTTCAGCATGCCAGAGTACAGGCAGACTTCCAAAACAATCTCAAATGCATTTTAAAATTATCTTTGGATATTTCTTGTGAGGCTTTCGAGGACAATTACTGAAAAAAAATCTGCGAATCTTGTAAGGAATAAAGTTGTTCATGTGGTTTCCATTCATCTATTAAAATGCAGCCTTGATGATATTATATAATATTTTTTACCCATGTACCATTCCCCCCTCTCTCCTTCATGCCTTACCTGACAGCCATCAGAAAGAAAACATCTTTAGAGATTTTTCTGGTTTACTCACATTAGATTCATTCTTAGTACTTAATATCCAATGTTATTTTGTTAAAGAGGAACATTAAAAATATCATCACTTTTTAAATTGACTCTATTGCTGTTAGACAGGTTTTAATAAGGTATTACAAACTGCATCAGAGAAATCTAACGTTGCATATCTCAAATATTAGACATATATTTTAAGCTCTTATTACAAATTGTGGAAGCAATCATAGAAAGTGGGAGATTATGTAGCTATTGACTCTTTAAATCTTTTCTGATATGGGAAACATTCAAGACCAGGTTGGACGGGGCTCTGAGCAGCCTGATCTGGGTAATGGTGTCCCTGCTCACTGCAGGGGGGTTGGACTAGATGGGCTCTGGGGGTCCCTTCCAACCCAAAACATTCTGTGATTCTATGATTCTATGATCTTTGCCAGTGAAATCAGAACATTTCAAGGATGTATTGTTAACCTTTGTTTTCGTTCTTTGCATTTTAGTGTTTTGCACTACATATTAATCTGAATAAACTAATTCTTTTCCTTTTTTCCCTTCTAATCTCAGTTTAGGTCCGCTCAATTTCAGGATCCATTTTAACTCAGGGTGTCTGTGGAGCTGTGCTATTATATGAGTTTTAATTCATTTGCTGGGAGGTTAGGGGGAAGAGGAGTAGTTTTCTGTGTGTGCTTATATGTGTGTGCAGCATGGAGAAAAGTATAACATTTCTTATCATAATGAAATGGTATATACAAGACTAGACATACAACAGAAACATACCTCAAAATAAATGAATGAAGTTCTTATATTAGTAATAATGTTCTGTCATCCCTTCCTTCTTCTCTCTGGAAACTGAGACACTACAGACAATATTTCAGGAGAAAGTTTTGAACAAGACAGAGTAATGTTATAGTGACAACATTTGTAACATTCTTCATCCTCACCCTTTCCCTTCATCCTTCATAACATTTTTACTCTTACATTTAACTTTTCCAAACCAAGTTTTATTTAGAAAGTGAAACCATTTTTTTAAGTTATTATTTTTATTTTTTCTTCCCCTCCAGAGGCAAAACAGTTGGAGAGAGAAAGATAAAGTATAGGGATTAAAGTAGCCTTCAGTGTACAGAATCTTTGAAAGATTTGATAAATACTGCTTTTCATTTAGTTGACATTATGAAGAAAGCTGAGTGAATGTCTTCAACAAACAGCAAAGTCCTCCAAATGGTATTTCATAATGAACTAAATCACTTAATCAAATTACATTTACTAAACTGTTTTTTGGCAATGAAAAATTTAAGGAAAGATTTTGAACATAGCAGTTTTAGTATATTTTAAACTACTGTTCCATTGATTAGAATATTTTATTTAAAAATGAGGGGTTTTTTATCTTCTAGAAATTAAATTTGGAATTGTTCTTTTTATTGATAAACAAGTACTATTTAAAATAAAGAAGATTTTTGAAATGGCTAAACCTGTGAAGTTAATATTCTATTTCTATAAAACATTTCAATATAACTTCAAACTAATATATACTTTAAGTTGACTGGAAACAAATTTATTTTCTTGATAACTAATTTTGGCACAAAAATGGAAGATATATTCTTCATCCAATAATAAGCTTCTTTAAACTATAAACATTTTATAAATGTTTGGAACTTTATGGAAAATACTTTTCCATTTTCATTTGTTTTGATTTTAAGATGAAGCTTAAGATACTAAAGAAAGCAATACTAAATGTGGGTATGTGAGAATGATTTTAAGAGGCTGTTTTGGGAACAAAACAAAGACCTTTATGTTAGTATCTGCAAACCTTGAGGGCTAAAGGTTTTTTTCCTCCCCTCATCAGTCTCTTCAGGGTCACAGTAAGAAGGAGAAAAAGAAAAAGAGTGTCTTTCAGATTGAAGAAGCAGAAGTTTTATGAGAAGGCTCTTAAGAGGCTGAACCACCAGAAGTACTGAAAATAAGTTTATGTGGAAAACTATGTGTATAAATCCTTCTGCATCCCTCATCAAACGAGTTGGTGTCATATATAATTCACTTCAACAATTTCAGAAATTCATAATGCCTAGATTTTAACAGACTTTCACATTTAATTGAAACTTTTTATTTGTAAAATGTGATGATCTTAATAGAATTTGCTAATTCTATCACATTCTAAAAGAAAACTTTTTAAGACAGTAATTTTAGTATGATTCAATCTCCTTCTTAATGGTTAAAGTTCAAGTTGTTTCACATCCCTGATGTTCTATTCATATTTTACATTAGAATAAGAGAAACTGTTCATTATGGTTCCCACACATATAATTCGATGTTACCAAGGTTACTTCTAGTGCTAGATCATTGACCTCAGCAGTGTTGGTTGTTCTTTTTTTAGTAGAATAATATTTATCATGGCCAAATATCTATTATTTAAGAGTTTCCTCCTATGTACTTATTCCCATTGCCATTTATCCCTACATCCTTTTCTCCTTCTTTATTCTCTCCTCCCTTCCTTCCTCTCCCACAATATTTCAATGGTGTTGAAATATTCAGAAACAAAATAAATGTTTCATGATGTTCCAAAGTTTTAATGCCTTTTAAAAAAGCTTGTGATTTTAAGCAATAACTGATATCCAAAGGAGGTCAAGTGAATACATACAATTGAAATTCAATAGAATTGGGCACTTTATTCTCCTGCTTTATAAACTCCAGTGTTAGTTAATAAGAATTCAAAATCTTGATCAATTCAAATACATATAATTGTGCATCAGTTGGTAACTTACATAATTAATGTTACAAAGGAAATTTCTGATAATGCATTTTCACAAGTCTAATGCCTAAAGATATGTTGTTCAAATTATTATTTATTCTCATTATACTTTTATCGCCCGACTCATATTTTAAAAACCCATCAGCACACTTTGCCCCAAACTGCTCTTTGGAAAGCATCTCATATTCTGCTCATATTGAGATTATGACATTTACATTTAAACATCATAATGTTATCTGCTCATCAAGCTCTCCACTGAGTGAACTGTCTCTGCATTGAATCTTAGTCATTTTGCAGAACATAAACCCAGAATATTAGTTCTGGAAACATGGGGGAAAAAAACAACCAAACTCAACCTCCCATATTATTTTAAAAAATTATTTCTCTATGCATTTCTTTCTCTTCATCTCTAGGAAAAGCTATATGCCGCTTCTTGCCTGGAGCTACACTCTGATCCTATTAGAAGAGCAGGGCTGGAAAGAGCTTACTATTTTCACTAGATTTCACACTGAAATAGAGAGAGTGGTCAGCTTCATATCTGAACAATAATGAATGTAGAGAAGTTATACAGAGCTTAGAGGAGAAAGAAGGAAGCCTGAGTCAAGATCTTAAAATATCAGTTCAGTCCAGCTGAATCATGTGAGGGAAGTGTGTCAGAAGTGTAAAGATCACTCAGCCTGAGCATGAAAACCCACTAGGCAAGCTGTTGACTGAGGGAAGGATCACTGAGCAGTGGGAAGAAGGTGGCCCAAGGCTGAGAACTGACAGGCAGAAGCTATAAAGTGAGCCTTGAATGTCAGATGTATTTCAAAGTTAAAAAAAAAAAAAAAAAAAAAAAAAAAAAAAAAAAAAAAAAAAAAAAGAACAGTTAGGTAATCCTATTTCTCTCTCCTTAGTCAATAAAATCGCAAATGTAGGAAGCTAATACATAGAATACAACATGTAGTATCCAATGTAAGGGAGTATGCTGGATTCTATAATGAACCACAGGCATGTATTCCAGGCACCCAGTGGAAGTGTTCATTGTACAAAACAAAAGAGAAATAAAAGTGATTCAGAGTACATTGCTCCAGTGTCAGGATGCTCCTATGAGCCTCCTAATAACTGTCAAAATTATTTTAATTAATGCATAGTTGTAAAAGAGATCAGAACAAAGAATCAACCTACATTGTACATCACAAAGAACAGGCTATTCTGTGTTCCTTGAAGGAACTGTAGACAATCATCCAGTTTTAAGATGGAAAAATGACTACAGACCCTTCTCAGCAAAGACAGCAACAGAAACATCTTGCTGAAAGACATTCAACAAGAGCTATATTGCCTGTGGAAGAAAGAAGCAAGAATGATGAAGCTGCCAGTACACTAGCTCATTGGAGATAATTTTTTTTATCAGGTAACGTATAGAGCTATTGGAAAACATAAAAAAAAAGTCAATCCTAATGATACAGCATGCATAGTAAGAAAGAATATGAAGGATTAGCCTTTTAAGCAAACTCTTTGTTTTGGTTTTCTCTCTTCTTTGTTTGCTGTTGAACAGTATGGCTTCTGTAAAGAAACATGTATAAGAACCAAATTCTTGTGATGAGAGAGAAATAAATGGATGGCAGAAGTGATGCTACACTGTATGATGTCAGACAAAGAAATGGAGACCAATGGCATGGTTTTTGATTTCATGACTTAAAAAACAAAACAAGTAATTTGAGTCAATGTTTGTTCTGCAGTACATCATTGTCACTTGTCTTAATCATCCTACATTTCCACCATAGAATCCTGAAATGAGATTCATTGTGTCATTGCAGCCATCACCATCTGAGCAGACACCCTTAGTCATCCTTTCTAGTTGATAAAGAAGTACAGCTACTTCAAAAGAATGCATTTATTCTAATTTATTCTAAAGTCTACATCAGGGTGAGACAAAATCCTAAAGCTGCTTATTTCAACAAACAACAAAGGTAGCATAAAATTTTGTAACTTTACTGTAATCTTGTCTGAGTCTTTAAACTGTCTGAAGTTACATGAAGCCCATCTTTCAGTTTTGTACATCTTTTGTACCCTTCCAGTGAATGGATCTATATATTTGACAATGCACTTTGGGGCACACTTTAAACTCTATTATTCTTATATTCAAAAATTTCTTTTTTAATAAATAATTTTATTGATCTATAATTTGTAAAGATCCATGGCTGAAGTTATTAATCTTTACAGTAATATAAAGAAATGTATAGAAACTCATGTCTCTTTTTTTGCGTGCATAGCATATATCGTGTAAAGAAAACCAGTTATCTATATGTGGAAGGGAACATACGCTTACATATCCGTTTCCATTAACTATTATCCACTTTATATGAAAAAATTGGTTGCAGCTTATATGGAAATGGGCACATTAATTGAAGCATAAAAATTCACACTCAGAGACTGCTACTAGAATTTAAATCCACTTATGATATATTTATTAGAACTGAATTAAAAATATACTTTCACTTCCTTTCATTTTCTTTAGGTTTTAATTGTCCATGTGAACAGTGGCTTGAAGTTATGATTGATTACTTATAGACTAACCGCTTAAAGAACTATAAAATAGGGAAAGGGCATTGTAATTACATGGTTTCAACTGCAGGTATTAGTATTCAAGAAGAGTGTTTTTTCCAGGGAAGATCAAGCCTCACAGCCATGAATTAGGAGTCTTTCTCAACATAACTGACACAGTAACTGTCAGTACCAGTCCTGAAAACTACGACAGCTTTAAAATACCTTAGCTATAATTGTGAAATGGTTAGCTGTTTGTCAGTTGTTCTATGGCTATATCTAGATTTACTTCTATATGATGTTTATTTCGTATTAGAAAAACATTAAAAGCCTTGACAGTTATAAAGTACAAATTTACTTACTTCCATTTATTTTTAACTGTTCGAGGCAGAAACCAATTTCTTGCAACACGCTTGAATAACACCTTTTAAAGAAGTTCTAGATCACCTTTGTAAATATTTTATATTATCTCTACAGAAGTTATATGCAACAATATTGTTACCATTTTATTTTATTTCCTATGGCCCTGTGACGCATTATGGATAGCATGTATATGACCTGAATGTTTATAACATGGAACGTAAACAGAATTTCATCACAGGATGAATGAGGCTTTGTCTGAGCTGATGACAGGAAAAGAGGATCTTTTAAGGGTCATCATGACTGAGCACGTGATCCGGGACAGCCAGCACGGC
>KL287930.1:685-39113 GCA_000699545.1 Podiceps cristatus | reverse complement strand
CGAGGGAGGGTCCTCTCCCTCTCTGCACTGCCCTGGTGAGGCCCCATCTGGAGTGCTGTGTCCAGTTCTGGGCTCCCCAGTTCAAGAGAGATGAGGAGCTACTGGAGAGAGTCCAGCGAAGGCTATGAAGATGATGAGGGGCCTGGAGCATCTCTCCTATGGGGAAAGGCTGCGGGAGCTGGGGGTGTTCAGCCTGAGGAAGAGAAGGCTGAGAGGGGACCTCATGCCATTTTGTGAGGTGGGGTTTTTGTTTGTTTGTGTGTGGCACTTCTTTTATCTGTGTTTAGTTTTCTCCAACTCACAACTGTACTGCCTTTAGCCTGATCATAGAAATGTCTCTCTGTGCGATGAAATTCTCTGCTGTGCAGAAGATGATATATGAGATCAGTGTGCTGTTGGGCAGTATGCAGATCTTTGCCTAGGGCAGGAATTCTACCTTTGCCCCTAATTCTGCTCTCGCCTCAGTTCTAATCAGGACTATATCAGAAGATAACAGCAAATCTTCTGTTATTTGATTGCAAAGCTGATGTAACTTTTAGTCTGTCTGGGAGACTGATTGGCGTACCAGTGTCAGAACAGCCCTATTCTGTGGGCGGCTAAGAATGGCTTCATCAGAAACTGATACAGTGACTCCACACGTTTTCCTATTCAGGTACAGTCATACTGATTACTTTTCTTGTGCAGGTCAGATCTGAGAGAGGAGATTTAGATCCAGTCATATTATCAAATGTCAGCAAATATTTGTGAAACTTCTGCATTTATCTTCCTTTATGGTTGGCCTGTTGAGTTATTGCACAACTGACTGACCTTACCTTGTCACATAACCCAGCACTTTGTGGCGTGGCAGTCCCTGTCCTGTCTGTCACATGGTCAATACACCAGCCATACATCATCCAACACGTGGAGACTCACACTGGGACTCAACGGGGCTGAAAGGTTAGGACTTGCTGGAATGAGGACTATAGATGGTGATTGGAAGTTTACAACTGAACTGTTTTATTTGGAGTTTCTATTTTGTTCTTCATAATAACTCTGCTAGATGAAAGGGACTTGGAGAGGGCTTGGGTGTGGAGTTTCAGGGTTGAGAAAGGAAGCAAACAGCTCATCATCTTGCGTGCTCTTGCTCTGTGCCACCCCAGCTTAGGGGCAGGGTGTGAGAGCAAAAGCTAGAATTTTGGGTTCTGTGCAGAACTGGTATCTGAAGATTTATTCATCCAAACAGGGAACAGAAAAAGCACCATGATACCTGGGTGACAAGTGAAAGAACTCTAAGTGGAAATGCTTTCTGAATTTCAGCTATCTCCTTCAGAGAAAGACCGTAGCCTGATACAGTTTCACATCAAACTTCAGTGAAAGGAAGTTGAACAGCTCACAGGTATAAAGTATTCTACTTAGCTGGTAAGGAAAAGGGGCTTTATTTTCTGAAGAGAGTGGCATACTCCAGTTTTAAGAGTCACAAGAGAGTTAATAGAGCTTTCTTCTATGTGAATGCTAAACAGACATAGCTCATTTAAAAGCTGAAGTCACACTAGCAAACAAATGCTGGAACATAAATTGAAAATAAGTGTACCTGATTTTAAAGTTCATTATCTACTCCAGTGAGCTATTGGATAAAGCTAGAGGGCTCTTTTATCATAGATTTTTTCATATGCTTTCTATCTGGTATTTTTTCTAGAGGTAGAGAGGAAACAGGCTTATATCCCATAAAACCTTTTTCCTGTTCTGCACTGGTACAGAACAGACACCTCTGAAAGATTTATCTGGTACCAGAAGAATGAGTACACAAACATGCAGGATATTTATTTAGGTTTTTGGAAGAACTGCTTTCAAATCCCAACAATGCTTTGTGTGAAGTAAAAATTTAAGTATACATTTCTTGCATCCAAACAGGTGTGCTGACCTTGGGCTATAATGTGACTCTCATATGGGTCAGAGTAAGCATTCAATTACATATACAAAAGGTGCTACTCCCAAACTAGCCAGGTCAGGAACTTATCTGGAGCCTTAGGTCCAATTCCCCGTGCCAAGTCCTGTCATGCATGTGATTTGAACTTAAGTCAGTCTCATCTTTGACTCTGCAGGTAGTCTGTACACTCTGGAATTGGCACCTCTCCCTTTTGGTTTGATCAGGAAATCCTCCCTGAACCCGAGTAATCTTTCTTAGCGGAATTTTTTTTTTCTTCAAGAAGTTTCAATAAACTGGCATTTCACAAGAGCAAAGATATTTCCTCAAGAAAGTTTTGATTAACTATTTTCTCAGTCAAATTGGTCCTGAGCAGTTTTCTGTTCACCGCTTAATCCTTAGTGTTTCCAGTTTCGACTTTGTCATTTAGTAGTAATAGATGTTTGGTTTTTTTCTGGTGCCCAGGATAAAGTTATTGTAGCAAAGAAACTTTCAAGTGTTCCATGGGCTTTAGATATCTGTGCTGCATTCCCCCCCCCCCTCTGGTACTTGGTTCTGTCCATGCTTCCCCAGTTCTTGTTTGTACGCCTGCAACATCCTTGCAAAACATGGAAGTGCTACTCATCCCATTTTGCAAATGGAGAAATGGGATAGATGTGTTTTTACTGTGGGTGAAAAGATACCTGAGCAGGCTGTGTCATCACTGACCTAGAGCAGTAGGTCTGTGCAGTGCCATGTGCAGTTTCTGGCTTGGGAACCTGCAGCTCAGAGAGCTCTGCATCATCCTCTGCTGTGAGGTGTAAACTTGTCCTGAATGACTTGTCCATCATCACCCAGGAAGGCACTGGTAGAGCAGGGACTTAATGTAGTTTTCTCCTAAGCAGCAAGAAAACCTTCTTTAAATTTCATAGAATCACAGAATGGTTTGGGTTGGAAGGCACCTTAAAGATCATCTAGTGCCAATCCCCCAGCCATAGGCAGGGACCCCTTCCACTAGACCAGGTTGCTCAGAGCCCTGTCCGACCTGGCCTTGAACACTTCCAGGGATGGGGCATCCACAGCTGCTCTGGGCAACCTGTTCCAGTGCCTCACCACCCTCCTAGGGAAGAATTTCGTCCTATCTAGTTGAAGTTTACCCTCTTTCAGTTTAAAGCCATTACCCCTTGTCCTATCACTACATGCCCTTGTCAAAAGTCCCTCTCCAGCTTTCTTGTAGGTCCCCTTCAGGTACTGGAAGGCTGCCAGAAGGTCTCCCTGGGGCCTTCTCTTCTCCAGGTTGAACAGCCCCAACTCTCTCAGCCTGTCTTCATAGGAGAAGTGCTCCAGCCCTCTATCATCTCTGTGTCCATTCTCTGGACCTGCTCCAACAGCTCCATGTCCTTCTTGTATTGAAGGTCCCAAAGCTGGATGCAGGACTCCAGGTGGGGTCTCACCAGAGCGGACAAAGGGGCAGAATCCTCTCCCTCGACCTGCTGGCCACGCTGCTGGTGATGCAGATCACTTCTGGGCAGGAAGTGCACGTTGTTGGGTCATGTTGAGCTTTTCATCAACCAACACCCCCAAGTCCTCCTCTTCAGGGCTGCTCTCAATCCATTCTCCGCACAGCCTGTATTTGTGCTTGGGATTGCCCCAACCCAAGTGCAGGACCTTGCACTTGGCCTTGTTGAACTTCATGAGGTTCACACAGGCCCACCTCTCAAGTCTGTCAAGGTCCCTCTGGATGGTGGCTTTGTTTCTAGGCTATATGAATTGTAAGTGAACAAAAATTCTGTAGATCTATCTGGAAAGACTTGTTCAATATTTTTTGGAAAATGGTTTAATTCCTATAAGAAGGTGACTCTTGGGGACTGGAAAGAATTGGTTGGAATGGGATTAGTTATGCTAAGGAAACACTTAGTTTGTTTTTTGCTGTTGGAAATGTAAATAAAATTTTAATGGATCAGTCTTCCATCTTGCTTTTCTTTACTGAAGTTAAAATAGGGATGCATCGATCTGCCCTATTATGTCATAGACTGAAAGGAATTGTTATACATTGAGGAATGTATTAGAAGCCTCTTAGTAAAATGTTCCATTCAAAACCTGTGTTTATCTCTGTTCTTCTTGTCAGAGTTAATCTCCTGGTTCTTGTTACCTCCCCTCTGCCTCCGTTAATAGTTCATGGTCCTATTACACCCAGCTTATTAACCAACAAGAATGTGAAGATGGTGTTATTTTGAAGGTGATGTTATTTTTTTGTGCTGTCTGCAGTGTGGAAGCATTTTCTTGTTCACACAATGTATTAGTCAGAAGCATTCTATCTCATCTTTGAAAGCATGGGAAGCGTAAGTGAACTGGAGTGCTAGTGGGTGCAGCTGCAGCGTGTTCCTGATGCCAAAATCCCACCTTTTGCCTTAGCAGTTACACCAACACTAAATGTAAAGAACATCTGAAAAATGCCTAATGCATTTTTTTTAAAATTGACTTCCATTAAAATTTCTCATGAGAGGGGAACAACTCTCTGACTGAAAAGCAGAAAAGCTTGTGGAGAGAACAAAACTTTTTGAAAAGTGTTGTAGGAGTTGGTAGCATTTCCTTCTCCAAACCGAGTCACTGCAAATCCTTGAGCTATACATGGCATAAGAAAAGGACCGAAGAAGCTGCCCTGGTGTCCTAGTTTGCACATCACTTGAGTTCAAGAGTGTTTGTGCACTTCCTGTTTGTTAAAAAACACTGAGTTTTGAAGACCTAAATTTAACCAGGTTGATGTAGAGCTGCAGAATTAACCGTTCAAGCTGGAGATGCTCAGACAAGGTGATTTGCAAGTGGGATCTTTATTCTTGGCTTCTTTCTCCAGTTTTGGATGTAGGTTTAGGTTTACACAGGAGTTAAATTGTCATACAAAGAGGTGACTGTGGACTAAAAAGATAAGTTTTCTAAGGGTATATCATATAAGGAATATACTGTAGGGCTCAAGGCTTACACTCTGGGAGTATAATGGACTCTGCAGAGGCTCAGGTGTTGCTTTCCACCCAAGTCGCTCACTTTGTTAGTGTTTGAATTGGAAATTAATTGGACAGTTAATTAGTCTGTACCTATAACTACGGAGATGATATATCCTCTCCAACTGGAGGTAGTGCCGAATCTAAGCCTTAGCTCCAAAACGCCTTGAAATGTGTGTATTTGCAAGCTAGATTTTTTTACTTCAACCTTGCAAAGAAGTTGTGTTTGTGAAAGCTTTGTGCCATATTTGATCATTTATCTATTGTTCTGTACAGTGCTTTGTAGAGCATTTTTTCAGGTAAAAATGTTACAGAGGGTGTCGGCATGAGAACAAAATGGGAGGAGTGACATCTCGTGGTCAGTAATGAAAATGCGCATAATTATTTTTTCCCCCTCAACACTATGAAAAGTAAATAAACGATCTGGGATTCACTTAGAATTTGTAAACTTCGTAACTTGCTTTACTTGATGACTGATGCCAAGGCCTGGTTAATCTTACCACATTCTAATGTCTTCCCGTTTCTATTTTCCATTTCATTGTTTTTTTGTTTTTAGGAATATTTTTACATGGATATCCCTTTCTCATAATCAGAATGATTTTAGGATCATAATGGTTTTATGATTTTTTATTTTTTTTTTTTTTTAGGGTGTTGGAGGGAGTTAATCTCATGAACAGTTGTGAGGAAAAAATATTTTAAAATAAACTGATCTCTATGTTCAGATCAACTGTTTTCCTGTGCTGAGAAGCTAACTTTCTCATTTAGTGCTCTTGGTGTTTGAAGAATTGACACTGTTCACTTCTACTAGAAGGATTCTAGTCTTGGACCAGACTTCTGTCATCCAGCCCAGATCTCTGCTAGCTCAGGCAACCTTGTTGAATGGATTACACCTGTGCGATAGCAGGTGGAGGAAATGGGTAGTTTTAATATGTTTTTTCCTATTGTAATTTCCAAAGACTTGCTTTCTAGACTACTGGACCACTGTAACTAATCTTGCTACCACATACTTATGGACAAATTCCAGCTGTCCAGATCACATTGAAGCAGGAGCTAGATAAAAATCTCTTTTGCTCCTGGACAGTACTTGGCTTCTTGTGTTATACAACACTATGATTTCAGGTTAAATTTGGAACAGCAAGAAATGAGCTAGTGTATGAACATAGTTTTTAGATCTCAGTAATGAAAAATGTGCTCTCCCACTGGCCTGTCAGGCTTCAGAGAGAATGGAAACAGACATTTCCTATGACTCGAGGAAGGAGTGGGCTCCACTGAAATTAGAGCGATATCTCTCTTGCCTGGCTTTCTGGGAAGTCACAAGGGTATTCAGAAATCCCCTTGCCCATCTGTTACAGTATGAAGTTGGGTAAGTTTGCTGGGTCAAGTTTAGACTCATGGCCACTGCAGTTGACCCAGTAATTACAGTAATGTGGCAAATTCTGTGCTCCAGAAAGCTTTTGGGATGTATAGAATATAAATACATATGTAGCTATGGAAATTCTGGGAAAAGAGTAGCATTTAATACCTAGGAGGAGCAGTAGCTATGTCCATCTGTCAGGTCTCATGAATTTTTGATTGGGCCTTAGATGCATCCAGATGACTCTGCCCAGCTTTGTTTCCTTTCAGTTCTTCAGGGGGGCAGAAATGGAGAGAGGAAGATAAAGGGATGTGTGTGTTAGTAACAGATCCGTCACAGCTGCAGGGTCTGAAAGGAGAAGGGAGGAAACAGGTGAAATCTGTTGTGCTCAGAGGAAGTCAGCATGTGTTTGAATGCTAGCAAATGGCAGAATTTTCTTTTAAAACTTTGTGCTCTCATCCTGTGAGAACGGGACAGGCTTGACATTGTTAGATACTGCCTTTATGAAGATACAAGGTGAGCTTCTTTGGATGCAGGTTTTATGGAGAAGTCCATACTACAACAGGGACAAAGCCCAGTGCCATCACTGAGTTCCTCTGGAGTGGTGAGTGTTAACAGACAAGAGCTGCATGTAGGGGACAACAGCAAAGGAATTTTCCCAAAACTTCAGTAGTTACAGCTACTGGGATATGACAGAAACAATTCTGAATTTAGCTTCAATGCTCTGACAGGTAGCAGAATCTCTTCAGAATATATGCCTATTGTATTATAACTTTTGCACGTATTTTTCCAGTATGGTGAGACAGCAATTAAAGGTAAAGTCACACCAGCTGCTTTTCCTGCAGTGACTCAGGCCTCTTAGCCCTATTGTGTCAAGGACCTTTCTCCAGCCACGGCTTCATGCAAAAAAGTGTAAGAAATGCCTTATTGTGTCAAACCTATGGCCCACCTAGACTAGTATTTCTGCTTCGGACAGCAAGCAATACTATATAGGGCTAGGACATGATCCTGACCATTTCATGTGCATTCCCCTCCTTCTTTCCCAGCATCCATAGTCATTTGATTAGGATCGTTAGGAGGTATGCTTGTACCCATTCCCTTACCTGCTTTGGAAATGCTGTCCATAAATTAATATTCTTTGTAAAGCCTGCTCTTTTTGTCTAGCCTGCTGATATTACCAGTCTCATCAGTCCCATATGACCAGAAAATCACTACTTGCTGTGTTAGTAAAGGGCAGTTATTGCTTTTGTCTGTTTTAAACGTATCTTGCACATTTTTTGAGTGAGTGCCCATACTTCTAGTATTGCAATATTTGGTGAGAAACAGTCCTGCTCTCACTTTCTCCACTGCCTTCATGATATTGTAATTCTCAGTTGTATCCCCCTCAGCCTGCATGTCTCCAAATTAAGGAGAGACATCTCTCCTCATAATGCAGCTGCTCCATCCCCTGAATTCCTGTTGTACAATTCACGTGTTTGCATGAAACACAAGCGCTTAAATGTGGATACAAATCAATCTAGCTGCATTTCCCAGCTGTCTGTCACAAGGCAGAGTTGGCTGCCCAATTAAAGCAGTCAGAGCGATCATGGCACAACTTTTTTTGAGCACCTTCTATTTGACCTTTTTTAAAGCTGTAGCAAGCAGATTCCAAGGACACTTGTGGGTTGCAGCAACTTTCTGCGCGTGGAGACTGGCCAGTTCACAGCCATCACTATGAATGTCTAGTTTTTTCTTGGCCTGAAACCAGCTGTTACAGAGGGCCAGATCCTCAGTAACTGCATGTGGAGTTTCTGGCCATTTGGGTTCCAGTGCTGGCCAGTCACCCGCTTGTACTTTTTGTGACTCTTGCCTGCCTCTGTGTTAAATGTGTAGAGTCATTTTTTACTTCTTGGTAGTTAGTACCCTTGCTGTAAGTGACAGGATATCCATGGTGAGAATGTGGCCAGCTGCAGGGCAGATACAGGTAGCAGCTGTACTTGGAGGCACTTGCACTGATTTGAGCCAGGACACTGATGGCCTCCATCTTGAGAAGCGGCTCTTTAGAGAAAGTTGATGCTGCAGGCATCACGTATCAGTTCACTGGACTCTAAAAAGGGTGGAGGTTACCTTCAGGTGGTGTGGTTATGATAAAACTGGCTCTTATATGTTATTATTCTTGACTTCTGGCAGTTTACTATAGATTAAGTTGTTTTGGTTTATTGGAAATAATCCAGGTATTGTTTTTAACCATAAATTGAGGGATTATTTCTTTCACAGATGACAGAGTAGCTCTTCTTGAGACCCATGTTAAGCAAAGACCCTTTTCTCAGTTTTAAGTCCTGTAACTGGTTTGACCGGATAGTGAAAGGAAGGCTGAAATGTATAATTCGATTATACTGGTAATAATTAAAGGGTGTAAAAGAAAAGATAACTAAGATTAACATTTGGTCTAACTAAACTTCTATGACTATATAGTCTGGGAAGCAGAAGACTGCAAACAGAAAATTTGCTCTATTTTTTTTTTCTCTTTTAGAAATGTAAATCTTTAAATAATGGAATGAGATACAGTCTTGCTTTTGGCTATTAATAAAAATCACGGAATGTGTCCACCTATTCTCATTTTATTGCTGATTTCACCATATTCATGTGGGAATAGTGTGAGCTACAACAGTTTTGTGTTGCAGTGACCCCAGTTGTGTAGGGCATGGGGCACATTTCTCTTGCAGGTTCTATACACACAGTGCTATGAAACCTGAAGCACCTTTTCTGGATACATTCTGTATTGGAGTGTCTTCCTGTCTCTTAATAGAATAATACTCCCCAGAGTTGATCTTCCACCTCTCTAGCTGCTATATTTTCACTGCCAAGAATGTAAGCTCATTCATCCTTTGCACCAAATGGTGTCCTGGAAACCAAGCAATGACTGCATACCAGAATAAACTCTCACAAACAACTAGTGAAGAACAAACACATACATGGTTGGTTCGCTCTGATCTCTCATCTCTTGTTCTCAAAACACTTTCTATAAACAATCTTATGAACTTAAAATGTTACCATAAACTGTGCACTCATCAGAGATACTGTTTTTATAGTGAATGATAATCTTCCTTCCCACAAACTGTTTCACACTAGTAATTATCTCTCTCTTTTTCCTTAGCAGAAGAACACAATGTTCCTCCTTCACAGGTGCCAGCTGCTTTTTCTCTTGGATGCTTTACCAGTGCCTAAGTAAATGTAGAGTTCTTGTTCTCAACATGTACACAGAAAGGATTTCTGTTGTTTTGAAGGCTTTTTTTTCTTTTTCTTTTTTTCTTTTTTTTTTTTTTCCCCCCAGCTATTGTGTTTAGTCCAATAAAAACTACTATACTGGTCTGCAAACCCATTTTAGAATAATTTGCAGCTACAGCAATGCTAATTCTGGAAGAAAAAAAGTGACTCAGGGCAACTGCTCCCTCTGCTGTGTAATACTCCTGCCAGAAGCTCTGAGCCTGCAGTAGTAATTCAGCTTTGTTTTTTTTTTTTTTTCCGTGATAGTTATGTTGTTGGGTGTTGATTCCTTGTGCATAGTAGAAATTTTGAGAATCCCTGGGCTTTTGACAACAAAACACTAATTTCTTAAGTCACACTGGTGAAAAACAATCGCATTTTTATATTTATAAATATTAGCATAAAAACCAACATTTTGTAACAATAACTACAAAATATTTCCAATTCCATGAGGTGCCACATTTATGCATCTTTTAAATACAGTCTTTTTAGGATTTTTGTTTTATAAAGCAATACTACACAAGGATTTTTTTGATCTAAATGAAAACGGAGACATCCATTGCTTTCAACAGTTTTTCATGTACAGTAGAAGTGGCTCACTGCTACTTGAGCACCTTCCATGTAGCATAGATAGTGTTAATAAAATTCCTCACTGTCATTTATGTAGCATAGATAGAGTTAATATGCTAATAATTCCTTGGTGGTGGTGGGTTTGGGTTTGTTTTTTTTAGCTTTTACTATTTTTATTTTATCTTCTGTGAAAATGTGTTTTTAAAAGGATAGACAAGTGTGTCAGTATTGTTAATGTGGTAGACAAGGTATTTCAAAGGGGAAGCAACATTTCCTGGAAGGTCATGCACCAATCGCCTGATTTCTTGAAGCCTGTTTTCCAGGCCGATGTCCTAGGAAGAAAACTGAACTCTCACAAGTCCCTTTTCCTGGTATTTGTGAACTGGTTTGTCCTAGGGGAGTACAGCTTCAGAATGCTTCAAAGATGGATATTCAATCTTCACTCTAGTTGAGACTTGATCTACAAACTGTTGTAGAAACAGTGGCCTTAAACAAGCATCTACTTTAGCGCTTTGTTTCTGAGCAGTAGAGTGCTTTTAAAGCAGACCTAGTTGCCCTCATTTCCTGTATGCTGGTTCATTTTACAGGGTGATTCTGGTGTGTGTGAACCACATAGGAAATCCTTTGGAAAAAATAGAATCAGAAGCTGTGGTTCCA
The DNA here is from genome assembly GCA_000699545.1 of Podiceps cristatus. Lineage (NCBI taxonomy): Eukaryota > Metazoa > Chordata > Aves > Podicipediformes > Podicipedidae > Podiceps > Podiceps cristatus. The sequence continues at coordinate 28,405 of KL287930.1, read as the reverse complement.
GGTATGCACCAGATGCATCCAACCCACAAAGAGCCACAAAAGTCTGAAGCAAAGATTGGTTCTCACTACTGCAAAGGCCTCCAGTGTGTCCTTAACAATCCTGTACCGTTAGAAGGCTCTCAGACTATGGAGAATACTTGCGACATAGAATCATAGAACAGTCTGGGTTGAAAGGGACATTTAGAGGTCATCTGGTCCAACCCCCCTGCAGTGAGCAGGGACAGCTTCAACTCGATCAGGTTGCTCAGAGCCCCATCCAGCCTGGCCTTGAATGTTTCCAGGGATGGGGCATCTACCGCCTCTCTGGGCAACCTGCCCCAGTGTTTCACCACCCTCCTCGTAAAAAAAAATCTTGCTTGTATCTAGTCTGTGTCTCCCCTCTTTTAGTTTAAAATCTTTACCCCTTGTCCTATCGCAACATGCCCTGCTAAAAAGTTTGTCTCCATCTTTATTATAAGCTCCCTTCAGTACTGGAAGGCTGCCAGAAGGTCTCCCCAGAGCCTTTCTCCTCTCCAGGCTGAACAACCCCAACTCTTTTCAGCCTGTCTTCATAGGAGAGCTGCTCCATCCCTCTGATCATTTTTGTGGCCTCCTCTGGACCTGCTCCAACAGCTCCATGTCTTTCCTGTGCTGAGGGCTCCAAAGCTGGATGCAGGACTCCAGGTGGGGTCTCACCAGAGCGGAGCAGAGGGGCAGAATCCCCTTCCTCGACCTGCTGCCCATGCTGCTGGTGATGCAGCCCAGGATACGGTTGGCCTTCTGGGCTACAAGCGCACATTGTCAGCTCATGTCCAGCTTTTCGTCCACCAGTACTCCCAAGTCTTTCTCCTTCTGGGCTGCTCTCAATCCCTTTATCCCCCAGCCTCGTATTTATACCAAGGGTTGTGCTGACCCATGTGCAGGACCTTACACTTGGCCTTGTAACTTCATGAGATTCACATGGGCCCACTTGAGCTTGTCCAGGTCCCTCTGGATGGCATCCCATCCCTCAGGCATGTCAACTGCAACACTCAGCTTGGTGTTGTCTGCAAACTTGCTGAAAGTGCACTCGATCCCACTGTCTATGTCAATGATGAAAATATTAAACCGTACTGAGCCCAGTACAGACTCCCAAGGGCCACCACTTGTCACTGATCTCCATCTGGACGTTGAGCCACTCACCACTACCCTCTGGATGCAACCATCCAACCAGTTCCTTATCCACTGAACAGTCCATTCATCAAATACCTCTCTCTCCGATTTAGAGAGAAGGATGTTGTGGGGGACTGTGTAAAAGGCCTCACAGAAGTCCAGACAGATGATGTCCATAGCTCTTCCTTTGTCCACTGATGTAGTCAGTCTGTCATAGAATGCCACTAGGTTGGTCAGACAAGACTTGCCCCTGGTGAAGCCATGCTGGCTGTCTCAAATCACCTCCCTGTCCTCCGTATTCTTCAGCATAGCTTCTAGAAGGATCTTCCCAAGCACAGAGGTGAGAACTGCTTCTACATACACACTTTCTTATTTGCCATTAGCTGCCATTCCTCATCTCTGTGTCTTTGCTACTTCTTTCTCAATCTTTCTCCTGGCTTGAAATGTGTTAATTTCTATAGCTGTCCTATTTCTTGCTGAACCCCTCCTATCCTCTAGCAGCCTCTCTTATTTAAGTATTTGTCCTTTCTGCTGCAGTCTTCTGCAGTTGTGATAAACTCCTTCAGGCTTCCTGAAGATCCAGTGAGATATAACCTGGGACTCTGAAGAAACAGTGCTTGTCATTTACCTGAGAAGTCTGACAGTTTCTCTGGTGAAAAGATAACACCGTAGCAAAATTGGGATTTCTATGCCTCATGCAAGCAGACCAACAAGTAGTGTTATATTATCTTCAAGATGAAGAATTCTTGAAGAACTGGAGAAGGATTATTTTTCATGGGCAGTATGCCCTGTTTCAGAGATCTGAAGAGGTCTTTATGTCAGAACATACAGCCAACCCTATCATTGACTTTGAGTCCTGGGATCTCCTGGGCTAGAGTGTGGAGGACAGCATGTTCTCCAGTGGGTTCTGGAGTGTTTGCTCCAGGAGTTTTCCAAGATCTCTCTGATGGCAAATTCAGGCTTACCTCTTGGGCCTGCTCCCTACCGTAATCTGGTGGGCCACACAGTTCAGAGCTTGTTCCTCACAAACATTAGGACAGATGGGTATGTGGCAGTTCACCAGTTACCCTACAGAGTGCTCAGAGAATTACACTGTATCTACAGACGTATGTGGCTGGCCAGCTTGCTTTCCCCTCCTTCACAGAGTCCTCTGATGGAGAGAGGAGGAGCGTGATGGCTACCTACATCTCCCTGTCAAATAGAGGGGCTCTGTGGACTGCTTCTTAGAGGGGGGGAGATCCCACTTCAGGTGTGGTTCAACCTTCTTCCTTTTCCTCCTCAGCTGGCTCCCCAGCCACTGCTCTAAAGCACTGCCTGAGCTGCTGCAGACATGGGGCAGTGAGTGCTCTGCATAGCCGTTCTGCAGCAGTGCTGTGGCCCTCCTAAAACTGCGGTGTCATCCGTTGGGGAGGAGACCGTGCAACCACTGTCTGACAACATTTTTGAGTACCAACTACACTTCCACAAACTTCCCAGGTTCATGCTTCTTACTGAAGCTTTGGGATACCTTTGGTCTCACTGTGTTCTTGTTGACAGCTTTCCAGTTTCTACTGCAGGCTGGAAACTCCTCACAGGGGTAGGAGCACAGCATACTTGTCATTGTGCTCTACTTGGCTTATGATCATAGTGGGATCTGGGATGGAAGACGATATTGCAGCTGTTGTTTGATCTGTTTTAAATACATAAACTCCTGTCTTTGCAGTTAATGCCTTTAAGGTCATAGTGAATGTAATAGAGCTCACTAGAATATCTTCTTCCACAAGCCATAACTGATTACTTTGAAAGTTAGACCAGGCTCCTCTCACATGCATGGGATGTAGCACTACCTTATTCTTATGCTTTCCCCTAGGTATCCGTCATTGGCCTCTGTTATAGCAGCACAGACTTCAAGATTAATTATTTAGATGTCTGTGTTCAGGCTAACTGTTCCAGAGTTGAGTCTGTTCTGCGAGCGCACATTCAGTGAATATTAGGCAGTGTAGGAGACAAGTTGTCAGACTAGACTGACTCTTGGTCTGACCAAAACTGACTGATATAGTTCTTGTGTCTTCCATCTTTTCTCTTTTGTTGTGTGAATTTTGCAGAATACCCTGTAGGTCAGCATATTTATTCTGGTTTAGCCAAAGAAGGGTAATGTTTCATTTGAAGACCCATCCTAAAGAATCTTCTTCTTTGTAGTCACCAGACATTTGGCCTTTTTACTTCCATTCACATGGAGGTAGCCTTTCCATCTGGCTTTTGCAAGCATGAAAGGTCTACCCAGAGGGTAGATCATATCTGTGACTACACGTAAAGATCCACTGTCTGTTTTTATCCACCTCCCACATTGTATTGCTGGAGTTTCTACATTCTACGGACTGAAAGAGAAACAAATACTGAATTGAGTTAATTGACAATAAGAAATGTTCTCACAAAGTCAGGTGCTGAGGAAATGTATACTTGAATATGTGGTTAGCCAAAAGACCGGTGACAGCAACCCAGGAAGACACTTAGCTTGTAAGTGGTTTGAGTTTTCTGCATTTTGGCTTTGAATAGTGCTTTGTTTGCTGGAAATGGGAAAAGTGAAAATGAAGAAAAAGCAAGAGATCAGTTAGTGAAAATACTAACCCATGTCCCTGGAGAATGTTGTTTTCTTTTAGATTTACAGTGGTAAAATAACATGTCAAAGTAGCTGAAGGGTTATTTCTACCCAATTTACAATCTACAGTCTGGTTTAAAGGTTCCGGTATTGTTGTAACTGCCTCTTTCTGTTTCTGAATAACCTTCAAGAGTGCAGTGAGTTCAGAACTAACATAAACTTAGCCAGATGTCAACATTATATGGGTACTTCATGTTCTGCTACTTGGGGAGTACAAGGTTGCAATGGCTTAAGAAGTTAAATCTGGGGCACTGCTGAGTGCTTACATGCATATAAAAATACATAGGGAGGCATCCGTCAGGATACACAAGTACGTGGGGCAATACGTAGCCTTTGATTAAAGCTGTGATGATACAGTTTATTCGAAGAAGTACCTCTTGTGTCTCCTCTCCTTAGCCCACATCATGGAGCTTTCTACCTACAAAAAGCAATAGATCTTGAGGCAGGAGTCTGAAGTCCAGTGGAGATTCACAGACCCACAGAAATGTTGAGGTTGGAAGGGACCTCTGGACCTTACTTCCTCCCATCAGGTATTTATACACATTAATAAGATCCCCCTGATGATTCTTTTCTCCAGGGTAAACAGTTCTACCTCTCTCAACCTCTCCTCATACGATAGGTGCTTCAATCCCTTAATCTTCTTTGTGGCCCTTTACAGAGCTTGCTCCACTATGTTCATGTCTCTTGTGCTGGGGAGCCCAGTGCTGGATGCAGCACTCCAGATAGGTGCTCACCATTCTGAGAAGAATGGAAGGTTCATCTTCCTCAACCTGCTGGCAATGCTCTCCCTCATCCAGTCCTAGAGGCCATTTACCTCCTTTGCCAGAAGGGCACATTGCTGGCTCCTTTTCGACCAGGATCTCTAGATCCCTTTCTTCAGAGTGGCTTTCCAGTTAGTCAGCCCCCAGCCTATACTGGTGAATGGGGTTATTCCGCCCTAGGTTCAAGATCTGGCATTTCACTCTGTTGAATTTCATGAGGTACCTATTGGTCCACTTCTTCAGACTGTCAGGGTCCCTCTGATGGTAGCACAATCATCTGGTGTGCCAACCACTCCTCCCAATTTTGTACCATCTGAAAAATTGCTGAGGGTACACTCTGTCCCATCGTCCAGACCATTAATGAAGGTGTTGAATACTATTGGCCCCAGTGTTAACCCCTGGCATACGCCGTTAGGGACAGGCCCCCAGCTGGACTTTGTGCTATTGATCACAGCCCTTTGAGCCTGACAGTTCAGCAAGTTTTCAGTCCACCTCACAATCCATTTATCCAGCCCATGCCTCATCAGATTCTGAGGAATTTCAAATAGTTAGTAAAGAAATGTCAAGTATGAAAGCGAAAGTGAATCCTCATTCTTGTATGTTTCTTGGATGGTCTGTAACAAAGTGTTTCTGCCAAATTAGTTTGATTTTCAGTTTACAGAGAAATTCACAATTCCTGCTTTGCTATTTCTGCATGGATGAGGGCAGTGTCAGGCTTATTTTGTTATGAAGAGAGAAATGATCAATATTCCCTGCATGGCTGATTCAGTGAAAGTGGGAGTTCTACTGTCATATAAATTGTTTGGTTATTTGTACTTCATGTAGCTAGGCCATCTCTAGAAATCTGTGTAAACAATATTAATAAACCCAATTATGTGAGGATTTCCCCCTAACTTTTAAAATACTTTGGTTTTGAACAATTTAATTGCACTTTTTTGCCAGGTCATACCATGAGCTGGTTCATGTAAGTGAACTCATATTACTGTATCACCCTGATGGCAGAGAGTTTTTCATGAGATCTCTATGCAGAATAAACAGCAGAAACTGAATCAGTGCATGGTTGTGAGTCTTTCTGAAAGTGGTGCTTGGTGTCCTAATCTTCTGTGTGGTGGGAATTAAGAGCTGTTTCTACCACCCATTGAACAGAGCAACAGCTAGATCTCAAAGAACCGGCTCCTCCAACACGTATGGGGACTGTCCACACACTGTGATGCTTTCCAAGTGAATTTTTCACTACGTCCCTTGGCCCAGCTGATGGGTTTGTGCAGGTTGTCTTCAGAAGCACGTCACTGATGTTTAAGAGGTTCTGAGGGTTACACTCAACTGGGGCTTTCTGTCTCTTTCCCAGGACTGGGCATGCGAAGTGTCTGGGCTTGAGGAATCAGCACCTCAGACCCGCTAAATTCTTCTATGTACTCAGCAAAGTATTTGCCCGCCTTTGATGAATGGTACCTCACAAAACAAATACCAGAACTATGAAGAGCATCCTTTTGTCTGTCTTAACGTGCATTTCTTTGTCTCCTGGCCCTCCTAGCTCCTTTTTACATGCCAATCTTGATCCTGAGCATCTGACGTGTCTCCAAGAGTTCCTGAGACGCTAAACTCCTCTCAGCTCTAGAAAACTTGAGAACATTTATCTTTGTTTTAATTAACCCATCTTTACCCTTCTGAAGGATCTCCTTGAGTAGACTTCCTGTTGTTTCTTTATGTTTATATAGCCCTAGGACAGCAGGGAGGATGATCAGAGGGAAGCTGTGACTCTTCTTCAACCAGAATTTATGTTTTTGTTGGAACAAAAAATAGATGAGTGAAGTTGTCTCAGTATCAAAAACAGAGGTAGAAAGGTCATTTCTCAGAGGAGATCTCTTACATAACCTATGACCACTTTCTTGCAGATGCTGTTTTTATTGGGTAAGAAGGGTAATGGGGCTGGCACCTCCACATTCCTTTGTGTGTCCATTTTAAACATACCCATTCTAACTGATCCCTGGTGTCTTTAACCTTGACAGAGCTTCATACAAATGAATTTGATCCTCTGTAACATTAACAAACATTGTGAGGGCACTTGTAATCAACCTACAACAGGCCAACAGCAGAGACTTTCAGCATGAAGACGACAAACAGGAGCGCTTGAGCTCCAGTTAGCTGTTAGCTCCAGACTTTTATGTTTCCAGCAGTCAGACAGCAGTGGGAGCTGGAAGCTTAAGTCTCTCAGAACACCGCCAAGGCAAGGATTTATCTTGTAATTTACAATTCAAAGCTTTATGAACAAGTGAGTATTAGCTGTTGGTGATGTTGCCTATTCATTTGCAACTCACGTCATTTTGCCTTGTCACAAAGATTGCTGCTTGATATTTCAAAATGGTACTTCTAGCTCTCAAACTTGGGAGTGGAAATCTGTTCATGTTTAGGTGTTGGATGATATGATTGAGATACTTTTGTCTCCAAATGGAAAAGAAAGGTCAAAAGCCTTTCAAAATGCTACTTCTAGGAAGCCAATGCAATGCTTCTGTCCAACAGGGAAGTCAGTCCTAAACAGCAGCTCTGAAACAAGCCTCATGTTAAGACATTCTACTTTTGGAACAGAACTGTGCTTGAATATTGCAACTCTGGCTCATCTCTGTTTTCAAGACCAATGTGGCTTCAGGCATTAGTCCCTGTTAGACACAATGAGAGAACATAACAGGCCTGATCTGTGAAAGCCTGCAGTGAGCAGCCATATCATGAGCTCCTGCAGCCAGGCTGAGGCAGTACTGAAGCAGGAGGAATGGAGAAGCAGTAGAATCATAGAATCATAGGATGGTCTGGGTTGGAAGGGGCCCCAAGGATCACAGAGTTCCAACCCCCCTGCCACAGGCAGGGACACCAACCTCCTGGCCTGGATCTACACAAGGTTGCCCAGGGCCCCATCCAACCTGGCCTTGAACACCTCCAGGCATGGGGCAGCCACCACCTCTCTGGGCAGCCTGTTCCAGCACCTCACCACCCTCTCTGTAAAAAACTTCCCCCTAATATCTAATTTAAATCTTCCCTCCTTCAGCTTTAGTCCATTCCCCCTTGTCCTGTCACTATCTACCCTTTTAAAAAGTTGATTCCCCTCCTGTTTGTACGCTCCCTTCAGGTACTGGAAGGCTGCAATGAGGTCCCCCCGCAGCCTTCTCTTCTCTAGGCTGAACAAGCCCAGCTCCCTCAGCCTCTCTTCATAGGGGAGGTGCTCCAGCCCTCTCATCATCTTCATGGCCTCCTCTGAACCCTCTCCAACAGTTCTGCAGTACTGCTGTTCCAGCTGCCAGAAGGTGCTGCTCTGCAGGTAGCCTCTCTTGCTCTCCTCTTCCTGTCATCCAGGCTGGGGTGGAGGAGGCAGCAGTCAGTAGCTAGTCCTTGCAGTATTCAAGGCCAGATTTAGGCTTAGGCCAGACTCCACATGTCTTCTGACTCAGCAGAAAAACTGTTCTCGGGGATGATCACATGTAGCCCACCAAGCAGAGCTCAGAGAGCTTTGTAACCCCACATGCTTTACCTTTATTGACCCAGCAAGTGCAGCATATATGGATGCAATTACATCTCTCCAGTTGACCTCCAGCTGTAATCCTTGTACCAAATGGTTATTTACTGCTGACTTAAACAGCTCTCATCACCCTCCAGTAAGCACTGACCTCCAGTGCTCCAAAACACCTCTGCTAGCCACTGGTTTGAGGACCTCTACCCAGCTTTGCTTCTACTATGTGTCTCAGCTTTCTCTACAGATATGCAGGGCCTGCCTATATACACAACCCTTGGTGCTAATGGAGAAGACAATGAAAAAGCTATTGGAAATGCTTGAATGGATGCTGTGCCTGCCTCACCCCTTATAGCAGAAGCCTGAGGCAGAGTGTATTGGCTACACACTGAAGTTTACAGATTATTTGTAAGATTAGAATTTTCTTTTATAACATTCTCAACCTGTCAGATGGAGCTGGTCATAACTCGATAACTCTGAAGAACGGCTATTGACAAGCCAGTAGCATACCATTTGTGCAACGGAGAACCCAGTCCCAAACAGCAGTTGGGATGTGATGTTAATGCACAGTTTTTAGGGCACATAGCCATTCCCATTCCTCTTTGTTAACACCCATTGTCAAGTTTTCTGCTGCAGTTCAGGAAGCAAGAAGTTAATTCTCTGCTTATTGGAGAATAGTGAGAGTAGGCCTATTGAGGCTCTCTGGGGGAATGTAGGCAAGAAGCTGGCAGGAGATTTGCCGGGCAGGTTCAGGTGGAAAAACATGGATGAAAATTTCACTTGGCAGAAGACTTTTGCTGCTGAATTGATCAAGCTACTTCCCCAGATCAGAACTGTGAAAGACAGAAAATATTTTGAATTTAAGGGTAAAGTAATCTTCCTGGCCACAAGCTTAGCTCAGCTGTGAGGGCAGAACACACTGTGCAAAGCTAGGGAGGGCCATGATCAACAGGACATTATAATATAAAAACATCTAGGTGGCTAGTCTTGGCTTACTTAAAGGTTGCAAAGTTGCTTCATGTCTTTCTGATTCCATTAAAGTGAAATAAATGATGGCCAGCTGGCAGAATATCCAGCTCATGCATTTAAGTGCACAAAATGTTAAAATACATGGCTTAGAGTCTGGGGTGCAGGAGTTACGAGATCTTTGGGTATTTGTACAAACTTTGTGTCTGTATACTGAATGTATACAATAAAAATAACAATTTTAAATATAAAATTTCTTCCTTAGCCTGCATCATATTTTAAGTTAGTGTACGTCAAGGCCAGCACAGGTGGTCAGATAGGAAGCAGAGAGCCTTAGCACAGCAGGTTGTACCCCTGACCAAAGAACTGGTTAAATGACAGGCCATGGGAGCCCCCCCAACCTGTGAAATGTAGCAGAAAGCATGTTTTCTCCTCCCTGAGAAAATGCGCTCCTGGCAAAGAAAGCACAGGGCACCACTCTCACCGTGTGGCTAGTGAAGCATACGACTCCACTCACTTTGCTACAGTCCTATTTTGGCATCACGATGTATTTTTCAGATTAGACTGAGAGCATCTTCTCCCTCCCTTTTTCCCAAATACAGTGCTCAATCTTTGTTAAGTTGCGCTTGTAAAACCTGACTATCGGCACTGCACCTGTCCCTGGCCCAGTTTCCTGCTGCTTGTTGTGAGAGGCCCACCCATGATGTAATGGGGAGAAGGCAGGGAGAGACTGTCATGTTCAGCGCTTTCAAAGGGCCTCTCTCCTGTTTTCTGCCAAGGTAAAATCAAAGGAGGGTACACTCTGTCATCTAGAGGCAATTCATTGCCGAATCTCAGTGTTCAACTGGGTTTAACAGCACTGTTTCATCGTGTTCTGTGTTGGATTTTTTTCTTGAGATCATTAGAAGGATCCAGCTGATGTTGCTCCCTAAAGATAGGCAAATACTGAGAGTAGCTCATGATTATTCAGACAAAATCTGAAATGGACTTGTCTCATCAGTGTTCTTTTCTTGGTTTTGAAACTATGTTGCTGTGAACAAGTTAATTGAAAGATCTCATTGAACATAGTGAGTTTAATTTGGAATGGTGTCACAAAGTGAATCTGGAACTTCTTGGCAAGAAGTTTATTCCAAAATTACTTTAATTTTGGCTGGAGAATGAAAGTAAGGTGTTACAAAATGAATGTAAGGGACTCATGCTACACAGGCTCCACATCAAGACCATTCACGTGAATTATTTAGTGGATTATTTTATTTGAATAAAAGTTGATGACAAGGGATGGGGGTGAGCTATCAGATGCTTGGAGACAATTCTCTAAGGTGAAATTTGTCCTCATGTTTGCTTGACTTTGCTTAGTTTCTCTTCTGTGAGAATATTTTAATGTAGTCCTTTGAATAGGGGCCATGGGACTCCTATTAATTGACTTCCGTAAGTTTTTATTATTTTATGAACTTCATTATAAAACCACTTTATTTTCAAAATTATTTTTATTGCAGTGGTGACTGTTTTCATTATGGAAAGCAGTGGACTAAGAGAAAATTGTAAGATTGTAAGTGACAGGTCTGAAGCCAGAGAGGGGTACTGGAGGTTTCTATTACTTGTGACCAAGAATCGGTTTGGGAAAAAGTTAGGGAGAGGGATACTGAAGAAAGTAAGGGAAACTGGGAAAGATTAATAGTTTACTTGTCAATGAAGACCTGAGAAATATGCTGCCTCAAGTTTCTGGTCCTCTACATAAAAAAAAAAAAAAAAGTATTTTTCCAGGAAAAATATAAGCAAATGTATCCTGATTCTGCCATCATGATCAAACAACTTACCTTTGTGTTTCAGTTTCTTCTCTGCAAAATGAGGATAAGGATATTGGACAGTTTTTGTAAGGTGGTTTAAGAGCTGTAAGTGCAGTACTCTCCTTTGATGCTGAATGCTCAGTGTGATGCAGGACTAGGAAGTTGCTGGCTAGGTAATGGTGGGATTTAGGAGCATATTACAGTCACAAATAGTGGCATTTGTGATTTCACACAAGTTCATGTGATTTATTCTATTTCATTCTATTTTTTTTTCCCCGGGGGGAAATCAGACAATTGGTTTTTTTCAGAGCCAAGATATAAGCTACAAAGCTGATTCTGATGAAAAATTAGACTATGATCTCTTGATGAATGATCAAAACAGGTACCAAAAATTCAGGTTATTTTCAAAGTTGTTTCTGTGGAATGATTTTTAAATACCTGATTTTGAACTTGGTTTTGATGAATTATTTAAGTAATATGCTACATAAAAAAGGCACTTGATTGACTTTACCTTTGTTTCACCTTTATAGTTCTTAGTTCTTTTCCTAAAAAAAAAAGATGCATATTCACTGTAAACAACTGAATTTGTAGCTTTTACTCTGATCTTGTCAGGTCTGTTGGAACTACTTGTCTCCTTGAGCTACTGCACATAACAGGAGGCTCACATGGTACTGCCTAATAGCTCTGCTTTTTCCCAGAAGCGTCAGATCTCCTCTGTGTGTGTGTTGTAAAGGCTCCTTCTGGGTGAGTGTGAATGGATTCTATAGGTATTTATGGATGTGGGGTAGAAATAGACACCAGAAGACAGCAAGTTAAGGAGGGGAAAAGTGCATGCTGGGAGGTTGTGTCTGAAAGTCTCCCAAAACCTGCTAAGTTCCAGAGGTTAGTAAAGCTGTTGGACCCCCAAGCATAGCTATTTTAGCATGCGAGTCAGCCAAATCTGCTGAAGGCCACCAGCAAACTCCAGGATCAACGGTGGGATGCATGACGCACCACATCCGAGACAGTGGCAGCTGCTGTCTGCAGACAGGGACTGCAGGTGTATGTATATATATATGCAGCTGAAACAAAGGACCACTTGAAGAACTTTCTGAACACCTGCTTGGAAGCCCTTGTTGTATCAGTACAAACCTCTGCTTCTGATGAAATGGCTGGGGTTGGCCTCCCAGCTGTTGCTCCAATCTGGTAGCTACAAGTTAGCGTGTTGGTGTGCAGATGAGTGAGCTGTGTGAAGTGGATGTATTGTGTGTAGTTACCTGCTATTAAAACCAACAGCTTGATTTTATTATTGATAACAGCTTTATTAAGAAAAAAGTGTTCTTGTAAATATGGGTTGTGATCTCTGTTTTCCTCCAGCTTGATACTCTGTCAGGGAAAAGAAAATCCAGACACACAGGTAAATCTGTGTGAGTTCCTCTATGATTCCTGGTACGTAACAAGGCCAGGACCAGCCTGGAGGACCAGTCAGGGAATTTGTGCTGGCACATACACGGTCTGTATGTCGTGGATGGGGCCTGCCTGTAGTTCAGTTCATGTGCATTCATACCATTAATTGTATAGGCTTATTTAGACTAGTCAGGTTATTTTAATGGGATGCCACATTTCTTAGGTGCTAAGAAGTGGTTTTTTTGTTTTTTTTTTTTTTTTTTTTTGATTTGGCAATTATAATAAATTATAATTTATTAAAAATTTGCAATAAAGTATTAAAATTTTATTGAAGTACCTGAAATATGTTAGGCACCGGGTTTGTATTTTCAAACTTTTAAAAACTGTATTAAAATACAGGCATTTTAATGGTATTTGGAAATTTGATTATTGGATACCTTAATTTTGAAGACCAGAAGCACGAATAATGTACTGGAGGACAGAAAGTTTTATATGAAAGGAGGAAAGATATCAACAGGTGAAAATAGTATTGGAATATATATGGGAATATAGTGGAAGACCTAGGCCTAAGTTTGCCACATTTTGGCAGTGGTAGATATCATTCTCTTTTCTCTGGCTCTTACATGTGGCTGGAAACAGGAATATTAGTTTCCTTCTCTCTCAGTTCCCAGGTGAGTTTCAGCTGTCATTGAATTAATGCATATGAAGAAAATAATCTCTCTTTACTTTCTAGCTAGCAATAGCGAAACTAATTAAAGCATATTTTTTTTGTACAACAAAAGCTGAAAACACTGGGACAATGGAAATACAAGTTTTTGTTCTGTTGTGAAGACTGGAAATATGCTTGTCATAAATAATGAAGTTTTATAGAAATGAAAGATTATTATGTAAATTTGTATTTGTCAGAGCTGCAAAATGGAGACTAAGCACCAACTATGCTGGCAGTGTTATGCAGAGCTTTGATTATAAAAGGCTGAATTCTGTAGAGCACATCAGTGCACAAGAGACAGGGTGGTTGGAGGAAAAACTCAAGACTTTTATTAGCTGCAAAGGCAGTTCATTCAAAGAGGTGTTCAGCCTGCTGGGAATATCTATTTCACCCTAGGCATGCTTTTACTGTGTGCTTCACATAGGGCATAGTTTTAGCAGTCCCCTGAAAATTTTAAATCTGCATGAAACATGGCACAATCTTGCAATGACAGTAGGATGGCTTTTGGGAGATCATAGAGCAGCTTTTAATATTCAAGTGCTGTGACTGTGTATCCATCAAAAAAACCCTCTCTGTGGTGAAATCATTAGCCCTAAATTTTAATGGAAAAAGTAAAACCTGTTAGTTCTCCAGACCTTTACAGCAAGATTTCCATTGACTTTGAGGCAAGGATTTTGTTCAGTAATAAAACTAGTAACTGATTCAGCCTTTACAGTTATTACTTGTTTGTGTTTTGCTGAAAGGTGATCAAGCAAAGTTGAACATCCCTCTCAAATTCTCAGTATAATGCTTATAAAGAGCCATTTAGAAAAAAAAAAATATGCTATTTTGTTAGCTAAAGATTTAATTTTCCTTTTACTATTACCAGCGTAAATGCAAACACTTTACAATTAATGGAATTATTCATGATTTGCAAAGCTGTGTAAGACAGAGGAAAAGCTAGTTTTCTTAATAGCTGTTTCTCACTTATTCACTTCACCCTCACATGAATTAATGTAACACTAGACACCAAAGCATCAAATATGATATTACCTGGTGGAGGAGGTTGTTTTTCTCATATTGGTCACCTATTGTGATCTTCAATGAAAAAATCTAACAGAATCCAGCTCTTGAGACAAAGCCCTCCACTGACAAAAAGTCAACGTTATTCCAGGATCTCCCCTTCGATTGATCAAGCCACTGTAGGAACCTGAGAAGGGATAAAACTTCCTGCAGATCTCACAGTGAAGAATTGCTTCCCTGGGTGAATAATTCCGGTGTTGATCAGCTCAAAGACGTTTAATGTGTGATAGAACTGTAATGAGAGAGACAGCAGTGTCTAAGAAAACCAAGTTAACCCCATAAGGGAGCCCTAAGACAAGGATGGGTTGCATTGCCTTCTGTGATGGCTACAGTTGATCCTTCTCCTGGCCCTTACCTTATACACTTCCTCCTTGAATAAAACTTATCAAGTACATACATATTCAGGAGAAAGGGTTAGATGTTTGTGCTAAATTGCTTTTATTACCTACTATAAAATCTTCATAACCTATTTGAGACATAAAGATCTAAAATATTGTAGACATTAGAAGTAGAAAAGCCATGTTTTTTCAACATTTGTAACTGAATTCAAGTTCCTCATCTTCCAGGCTTGCAGTTTGCATGTGCTATTCTGAGAAATACATGATGAGCACAAGGGAGGAAGGAGAGAACTGTTGACACCAAAATCACAAATTTGGTCACTCCCCTATGGTCCAGGCCAAGCATCATACCTAGAGAAATAATTTCTCCTTCATCTTCCTTTGCAAATCAGATTCATACACAAAGCATTCTTTCCTGATGCTCTTATCCTATCAGCTTCTCATCTGTAAGAGTGTGATCCCCATGACAGATATTGGTGCTGTGCGTGTCCTTGTGAGTCAAAAGACCTTCAGCTTTGTGGGCTTTAACCTGCTGTACTTAAGGGAGGCATTGCTGGAATTGTATCTTAGGTTTCTCCCATATTTTTCCCATGTGATTGTGCTTTGAAACTGGAGACAAGTCCATGACAAGCTATGGAGGGTGGGAATTTGGTGACTGATGGCTCTTGAGTTTCTTCTGCTGTTGTGCGGGTCTGTAAAGAGACAAAAAAGTCTTAGCAGAGCATGCTGGTCAGTAGCAAGGTGAAGTTTGGATAGGGTGACAGGGCCCTTCCCAGTCCTGTGGTACCTGTCTGTCTGAGTTAAATGACACCTAACCTTGGTCAGGCCTGGAAGGACACTTTTTGTTCAAAAAAAGAAAAAAATGTACATGGTGATAAGACCATTTCCTTTCTCACAGCGTCTCCTTTAATGTCAGGCCTGAAATATGAAGTCATTAGGGGATATTAAAACAGTGCTGACAAACTAATTAACAAAAGACATTACGCCGGATGGGCTCAATTTATCCTTTTTAATGGTTCTTATAAATGGGTGCCGCCAATTAAAATTAATAAAGATTTACCAGCGATTGCCCAGCATACACTGTTAAGGAGCTCCACTGAAGGTCGCCTTAAAGTCAGCCTTGTCAAAGCTGCAAGTTCAGCTCCCAATACCAAGCCGTGCTGAGCTACCCTCAGTTATGTTTGCCCAGGCAGCTTCTCTTTCTTTGTATTTGGCTGAAGTTTATACATGTCTGTCTCTCTTAAACCTCATCCATCTGTCTGTTGATTCTATTAAAAAATACACCCCCCATGCACTATTAGATTTGTCACGATTTCACAGTGGAGAATCTCAACAGTCAGTATAATGAGAATTTTGTTGTTTTCAAATCTGTCTGTTATGAAGAAAATCATGACAAATAGCTTTCTTTTCTTCAGTAACTCTTTATTTTCTTGCTGTAAGTAATGTACAACCGTGTCCCTGCTTAGGGGCAGGGTATGGATGATCAAGAGTGCTCCGTGTGGCTGTAGCTTTGTTCAGACTAGACGAGACTGAATTCTGCCAGGCCATGCTCCTATGGCTGCCAGAGTTCCACCATGTTTATTGCTCACGTTATGTGAAGAAGGAAGTTTAGGAATTCATCCTTATACTTGAATGACAGTAAGAGCCCTCATGTTGAAAGAGTTTCCACCAGCTATGTGTGAAATTAAAACACTAGCTGGTTGAGGTGATTAGGCATTAAAAATATGAATTAGGAATGGATCAAGGGAGAAGTCTGCTAATACTCCAATGACTAAAAATTGATGACAAACAGTAACTTCTTTGTAACCAGTTCCCTAACAGGAAAACAGCTAGACAGACTAGCCATGCAGCCACTAACCTGACCAGCTCATCTCTGAGGTTCTGCCCTCCATTTCCATTTTGTAAGGCAGTGGTGTTCAGCCACTTTACCTGCCCCATTATTTTCTCCCTTACTTTCCTTGAAACAGATGCTGGCAGAAAGACCACTGTAAGTGGCTGGATGGAGATGCAGCTGTAGCTTGTGTTGGGCTGTGTTGGCAGGTCCATGCTGATCTCTGTGTCGTGGGAATGTATTGACTGTAATGGACGGGAGACAGACTCTGTGGGAGAAGGTAGAAATGTCTGCTTAAGAAATGAATGATTTGGCTCAATCTTTTGGTGTTGCTGCTGTTAAGGATTCCCCAGACAGCAGCACTAAGGGACACCTGCTGTTGTCTTCTCATGCACATTTAGAACAAGATCCCCAATGTGAGATGGCAAGAGCATGCTAACGCTTTTGGAGAGTAGCGAACAGTTCCAGATTCATTACTCCTCAGTGCCTGGCAAATGGCTGCTGTATGCTGGAGAGAGGAGACCAGAAATGGTATCCTCTGTTCTGTTCTATTGTTTCTTTGTAAAAATACTGATGAAGCATAGTAAATTAACAGTTCAAAAAAGGAAAGAGACTCATGGGAGCAATGGTAAAGGCAGTGTTACATGAGCTAGAGAAATGGCACAACTGGTTTTGTGGGAAACCACCTCAAATGGCCACAACTGGGGCAAAGTGACCCTGCTGGGTCAGCTGATGAAACTCCAGGGAAATGAGAAGGATTAAATCTGTCAGAACTTCAAGAGAGCTGAAGCTTCATGTTGTTGTATAGCTGTAACTGCCTCACTGGAGCTAGTTTCTTACTTTCTTTACTTTTGCCATCTCACTCCCTCACTTTTGAGTATGCTAAGCACATAGGGGAAATCTATGCAGTATATTCCAGGAGTGAACATGTCCTCCTTGTGAAGCTTAAAGGACAGGATAACAGAGAAAAGATTTTCAAATTTTCTTGAGAGGAAGAAAGAGTAGGAAAGAAAGGAAAGAAAAAGAGAAGGAATAAAAGGCAGCAGAATGATTTTTAAGAGATAGTGTAGGTATGCATGATAAAAGCAAGAGGTGTTTGGTGTTACTCTGCTTTGTCTTTTAAAAAGGGACCACATATCCCAAATTTTGGCTTATATCTTGCCTACTAAATAGTACCATGCCTGTTGAAGCAGGTGGATCCTGCCTTAGAGATATTGAACGTACATTCAATATCTCTACAGTTTTACTGCCTCCTTTTTTGCATGCCACCAGATTTTTTTAAATACTGCTGCCAATTGCCCCTCTGAACAGAAGATATTGGTAAGCTATTCAGTGCACCACTGAGACTTGTTTTTGTAAGTTTGGGTATGAGCTGCCAATCAAACTTATTCAGGATGCGTTAAAGAGGAGCATTGGGGTATATGCGTTGCAACCTGGTTCCAGGCTACTAAGCTTTGCAGTTTCCTCAAACAGCCCTGCACTGAGGGATCACCAGCTTTTGCCTGCACTCTTGATGTACAGTACATTAATCGTGCCCTCCCTAATTCCTGCTTCAAGATAAATCTCTTGCGCTCCCATTATTTGGCTAATTGCTGTGGATTATATGGCAGTCGGGTGCTCTTTGGCAGGGAAAGATTAATGGAGGACATTTCCTTTGTTTTGATTTCATTTGCTAATTGCTGTGTGGAGAGGTGGTTGTGTTAATTCACCCTCTCTCCCTGTTAGATAGCAAGGTTTTGTTTAGCATGTGCTGGGTAAGGAATAGTTTGCCAGGAATCCTAAATGTTTCTTTGTCTTGTTCTGTGGATTTGGGAGGGGGGAGGTCTTCAGGCAGTAGGTCAATTTTATCATTGGGTATGTGGGGTGCTCATATGCTTATGTGTTTTTATGTATGTTTCTATGCACAGGAAGTACTAATTATAGGTGCACAAAATGAGGAATAAATAATTTTCTGCATTTTTGCTGGAGGCTGAATCATCTGGTGGTTGGTACCTCTGTCAGACATGCAGTAGAAAGTCAGAACCCCACTGAAAAACCTGGACCTTTGAGCACGTGTGTCACCATTCTGGCCGCTGGACAAGATGCAGGGTCAGAGTCCGTGAGCAGCTAAGCATCCTTGCTCTCCCACTGAACTTGGTGGGAATTGAGTGCTGTTAGTAGCTCTATTTTTATTGAGTATTTTTAAAAACAACTGCCACCAAATGTGCAGTTCTCTCAACTTTATAAGTCTGAGGGAACTGGTCAGATAATAGAGCTGTTCACACTTCTTAGCCAGAAAGGAGTCCAAGCCAGTCACTGGTGACTGAAAATTGCTGCCATCTGTTGCCTGTTTACTGGCTTTTGCAAAATGTCTTGGATGTCAGTATTGCCTGCTAAGGCAGCTGTTCCCATTGCACATCTGCAATCAGGTATTTGTACTAATTGGACCTTTCCATTGACAGGTTCATCCACAGCCATGAAAAAACCCACCTTCACCCCAGAAGAGGTGCCTCGGAACAGAAATTTTATTGGAGTAACATCTGAAAGGCATAGTTGGGAGGTATCTGCCCAGTGCCTTTTATAATTTAATTGTTCTCTGAATAAATGAGACACCTCAGTCTCCAGAGTTATCAGCTTGACAGTTTTTACTAGAACAAAATTCTTTTGGTTCAGTGACTGCAGATATTAATTTAGGGATCCAGACATAAAGTCTTTATTATGGAAGACTGCCAGTGTTTCTACCAAGGCGGCTGTCAGCCAGTCCTCTGAGTTTGGGGAAGATGAACAATCTGGCCATCTTTAGGTCTGATGTTTCAAAGGACTTTAAATTGAGAACAATAAAAATCAACCCTGAACAGTGGTAGAAATAATTGTGCTAAGGTGTTTATGTTTCTGATTTGTTTGTAGCAAAATGGAGGGGCAGGGTTTAGTTGACTTTGGATTTATGAACTGTAATTATTATTATTTATTTTTTAAATTCCTGTGGAAGCCTTTCTGTTTTCACTTTATGATAATATAGACAGGAGCACACTTACCAGTGTGTTCTAGATGCTTCATTATTTTTCTATTGCCATGAAACCATCTTGTCTCTTTAGTAAACTCATCAGAAGGAAATGTTTTGGGACTTCTCACAATTTTGTTGCTCTTCTATTATTGCTCTTGTTTCCAGGTAGGCTCCCTGCATTAAGGCACCATCTATTTCTGCAATGCCTACATATTTCCATTATTCTTTTCACATCCTTTTAAATTTTCTTCCCACTGCTGTGAGCTTAGCTATAAGATGAACTTAGCCTACAGCAGATCTTCTTGGCTGACCAGTAAAATTCCACTCCCTATAATGTCTAGGCTTTAAATTAAATAACCATGCAATGTCATATCTGATTTTGGAAACCACTGGATTGTAAGGACTCTTCGGACATATCTTTAATATTAAAAAAAACCCCCAAAAAACAGAATGTAGTGTTGAGAGTGTGTGCTATACGCAAGCTGTCAAAGTTGCTTTGTGTAGGCCTTCAAACTGTATTTCACATCTCCCAGAACAGTGAAGATTTCAAGAGGTTTTAAGAGGTTGCCCTGTTTCAGGTCTCCCAGAAGATGGCTGGACAGGCTCAGCTCTGCTTTGTTATAAGTGGTTTCATTTAGAGCGCTTGGAATGCCTCTCATGTCAGGTTGCCAAACTTCGGCCCTGAGCAGGACTCTTGGTGTAAGGTAGTCATTGCCTGGAATGTGGAAAGTGGTTTTCAGAAATCTCTTCATAGCTACTGAGAGCTTTAGGAGTTATTGCTCACAGTCTAGCAGGGAAAACTGCTTGCTTTTGCCATATGTGTCACTGCTAGAATGTTTCTGTAATTGTGGCTGAGGGCGGTGGAAACATGAAACTTTACAGGATGTTTTTTGTTGGAAATTATTTTGGGATAGGTTGTGACTAAGACTGTTTTATAGTGGGCCTGAGAGGAGGCCTACTGTGAACTAAGACATGTGGAAATGATTTCAAAACACTTAATGTATTTTGCAATTCATAGTACTTATTGTACTATTGTATTGTGGTCTCAAAGCACTTTCAAGAAAGGTTAATGTTGTGAGTCGTCTTTAACACAGGTGCTATTGTTTTGCATGGGATAAGCTCACAAAATCACAAAGTAGGATGTTGACTTGGGCAAGGTGACCGGGAAATCCAGAGAGGAAAGTCATTTAGGAAAAGGATGAGGCTCAGATCCTCAGATGATTATCTATAATCTATAAACTGTATCTAATAATTTTCCTCAGGAGTCCTACCTCTTAAGTCATGTCTAAACCCCTGCTATTCCTCTCTTAGACATGACTTAAGAGCTAGAATTCCTGAGGCAAAGTTCAAACACTTTACTTGGAGCAATGAGTACCCCTTGCATTTATAGATACAGTTTATTTCATACTGAACCATCAATGAAATAATTTCAAGGCTGGATAGAGAAGTCACTATTCAGCATGAGGGAGCAATAGCATCAGCAGACCAGGACCTCTCCAATGCTGAGTATTAAAACAATCAGAGGCTCTTGAAGTCTCTTTTATGGCACTAGAAACAGACAACAATGCCATCATGAAACTGAAGCCATCAAGTCTAAACATATAGTAGCTATTGCTGCCTTGAAAAAAACAAAAAATGTGCCTTGGGATAACATTTAACTGTCAAGCAGTGACTTAGATAGAACTGGCCATATTGTGCATGTCTATGTGCCTCTGAAGACTCAACTGAGATTATAAATGTTCTAGTGGGCATAAAGGTTGTTACTGGAAACATGGGCTTGCATATACCAGTCATTTGAAAAACAGTTCTTGATGAAACCTCATTAGCAGCACATTCACCAGAAGAGTGGGAATGAATTTCATAGGGCATAGAACTAAAAAGGATTTTGCTAAGAATTGGGTCCAGTCCCTTGCAGTTTCTGATAAACTCGAAAGCTGTGTAAGGGGAAGGGGGTTAGGACATTTAGTCACATGTCTGCCACTTTGCCAGCTGTTTTTAGTGCTAGTAATAACTGATTCCTCAGGGTGACTTTCCTGATCTCCTAATCTTTTAATTAGCAGGAACTGATAACAAGGAGGTGACCTCCATAGACAGGGCAATGGAAATTATATTGAATCCCAAACAGAGAGGAGACTCCTACACTATTTTAGAGTTGAATACAATTATTTAACAAATTTTCCATACTGCAGCATTGTTCAGGATGTGGCATTTCCCCTCTTAAAATAAATTAAACACAGGTGGAGGACACTAGGGTATGGAGCCTTGAAACCCACCTAATGTATTATCAATGGACTTGCTACAGGAACGGAGAATGATACCCACACTACACACCTATTTTACTTCTGCCCTGAGCAGGAGAAGTATCATCTGTAGCAATGGAGGGATGGCATTGGCATGATCCATAGGGCTCTTGGCAGTCTGATAACTGCATTGGATATTTGGACTTCCTCTGCCTGCCTTCTTGATTCTGTGCTAAAATCTGCCTATTCATTTCATGTAGGGGTGACCCAGTAGTTGTTGAGAAGTCAATGGCATCTAAGCTTATGCCTTTGATCAGATTGATACTGTTTATCCAAAAATAAAAAAGTCTCTCTCATCCATAATGCTCTGGACTGTCTTGTCTTCCAAACCTACTTGGAAATAATCTCGCCCGATAGAAATGGAAGACTCATTCTCCTGTTGCTTGGCCCTTCTAATTTTCAGAGTCAGATGATGTCTACAGAATTTGCGTTGTCTTGAGTGTTTGTTTTCTTTCCAAGTGCGCATTCACTGTCATAAGCCTGTATTAAATGGTCTGCTCTGCTGTTCCCCAGAGGTGTTAGTCTGCCTAAGACTGGGGGTTTCCTTCATTCCATGTGTGGCATGTAAGGCTGTGTGGTTTCTCTAGCGTTGCATCCCCAGCCTACTGTCAGCACAGAGGCACGGAGCTCTTCCACAGGAGGTGAACATGACATCCCCCTCCCTAAGTCAAAGAGGCCAGAGAACTTGGTACCTGCTCTCTGATGTGCAAGGATGCATCCTTGCAGATCCTTGTAAACTAGCAACCTTGTAAACCAGTTGATCAACCAGTTGATACTCCCTCAGTAGGGAAGGTAGCCTATACCTTTCTAACCAGTAGAAAATACTGCCATTTATCTATCAGTCCATGCTACTTCATCTGTAAGAGAACATAGCAGAAAGAGATATTTTTTCATGCTTCTCTTTTCCCTCATCAAAAAGAAAAAGAAAAATCTGGGTAAGAAAATGCAGAAATTATCACCAGGAAGTGTTTCTACCTCTGAAGTATGTGATGGGTGTTTCAGCCATTTTTCTCCTCACTGAGGAGAAACTTAAGGGCAGATATGGGGTCATTTGAAGACGTTCTACTTCCCTAGCAGTGCTGCTATAGCTACAGCTTTGTCTTAACATGGCTGTATATGGCTGTTGTACAGCTGTTTAGTACACATCACACCTCACCAGCTGCTGTCACAGGGTGAGCTGATTCCTGAGGCTCAGTAGTATCTGTGCCTTGTAAGGCCAGAAGCAGAGAATGTATGGAAGGCCCCTTTGCCTGTTACAGCACCATGCCTTCCAAGGAGACTTGGTGTCAAGCAGGCAGAAGGCAGACAGGGAGCTTGGCGGTCAGTCTTTCATGGCAGGATGTGAAGGATGCCAGTTGTCTTGGAATCCTGAAATAGGTCTGTAGAGCCTTTACTTTGCTGCCATTCCTATCAACCTGTGTTTTAAACAATTTTTAAAGCCGTATTTCCCACTTGTTTTTAGAAAAGGAAGCTAATTCCTCATCCTCCCTCCAATTGGGTTATACACATCCAGTGAGGTGGAAATGTGTGTGTTAGTTATTCTTTTGATGTACATACTCATGCAGAGGAAGTGAAACCACAGGGATGAGCCATGACCACGTGGGTGCAGTCACTGCAGAACCACAGGAGATACTGACCTGTATCCTGAAAGTTATTATAGTTTATATGCAACTGGGTTGATTTCTATGAGAAAAGGATGATTTGTCACATAGTTTTCAAAATACTTGAAGATCCTTCCAGGTCTGTAAAAATATATGGAATTATCCATGGAGAATATGGTGCCCAGCTGTGCAAAGTCCTGGGTGTTTAATAGGGCCTGACTGTGAGAAATTACTTAGAACACGGCAGCTCAATCTGAGATTCTCGAGGCAGAATAAGCAAAGCAGTCCCATAATTCCCCATAGTCTCAGAAGAAATGCCATTAAAAAAATATCTTTATTACAAAATTAAATTTAAAATGCAGAATGCAACCAGGCAGTGTCCTTTATAGAGGCCAGAAAGGTCATATCCATTGATTTTTATTTTTCTCCATGGGATGTTGCCATCTGAGAATACTGTCATGTCCCAAGTTGAATTCTGAAATAGGAGTTTGCAAATGCATTTAATCAATCTGTAATTATTGATTTGGTTTCAGAGAGGAAAGTATGGTCAGTGAAATGATAGGATGGCTATGCTTTCTGTTCTCCTCCCAGGACCTAAGGAAAGGCCATGCAAGCCCAAGATTATTGCCTGAGTCTGTCCCAGGAAGGCTTTTTGCAATAACTGCCCTGTCTTTGATGATTACTGCATTGTAATAAGGGACAAAAATGATTTCTTGTCGTCATACATATTCTGTTCCCTTGCTTAAACTCTCAGAGAGAAAATTCCTCCAATCTAGCAGTTGGCAGGTGTCCAAAATGGATTATAGCCAGAACCACCACCCCAAGAGAGTATCTGTTCTTTCTGGGAAACAGCAAATGCACATCAATCAGAAGAGCACACACAAAACGCAGCCCATAAAATGTTAGTAGACCTGACGAGAGCGTAAGCTTTCTGGCCTTTCAACAAATCTAACTATATCATGCAAATTCAATTCTTGAACTTCCAACTCATCATAACCAGCAAATTTCTCTTGAGTAGATGCACCTCTTCCAGCTTGTACAACAGGACAAACTCTACGGTTCTTAAACTGCTTATACGTCATTTCCTTGACAGATCAATGTTCCTGTCATCAGTCCAATGGAACAGGTTTACAGAAACCAAAATATGTGGACTAAAAAAAAAACCCTGTGAATGAGTCAAGAGAATCCTACAGACCTGTCAAATTAAGACTGGATGGATCAGTCACCTCCTGAGACAAGGGAGTGCAAATGAGCATAAAATACCCAACAGAAATTTGCTCACAGAAGTTAAACATAAAGTTAAGAGCGAGCTGCTGAAACATGTAGTGAAAAGATGAGGCTTGTAAACATACAGAATTGTGGCAAAGAGCAGGAGAAAAATAATCCCTCTTATATTGTAAGAGGGTTATAAGGGAAAGAAACAAGAGTATTCAGTAGGTTAGAGGATGATATTAGCTGAGGCGACACCTAGTCAGTTTTTCAACTGACTTGGAGAAATCATCAAAGAGAGAAAAACGTCTTAAAGACTCATAACTTGAGATCAGCCTTCAGAAAAGTGAGGGAAGAGCTCCAGCAATCACACTTTTAATGCAATTGCTAATAAAGTAGCACAAACAAATGTATCTAGGCTTCTGTTAAGCATCAGCTTCTGTTTGCACATAGATAATATGGACAAAGGGGTCCCTAGGTGAAGAATCTCATTGTCTGCAGTAAAGGTAAATGACTCCAATGAGGGATACTGAGTGTCCGTTTTTATAGAGCAGTCATCTCCAGTCTTTTTTGATCAGACATCCCTATCAGTAAAAAATGTTTGAGCATGCTCCCCAAAGCCTGGGCCCTTGGAGTCAGTTCTTGAATCTGCGAGGCTGTGAAGAAGTTGCCTGATTTTCTGAGCTGATGTGCACCCGTTGTTTCAGCCGGGATGAGATCCAGAGTGGGCCACTCTCTGCTGAAGACACCATAAGGCCTGGCACAAACCAAGGCAACTAAAGGCTTTGTTGTCATGAACTCAGACAAAGAATGACATAAAATCCAGTATGCCTGAAGAGTCGTTACTGTGTGACATTGTTTCTCTAGCACAGTGCTCCTCTTGTCTTAGAACCACCTCAAGGAGAGTTCTGTTATTTCTGCAGTTAAAGTGCCCACTACTTGAACTGAGTCTCAATGTCCCCTGCCTTTGTTAGGGTGGATGTTTGCTAGGAAATGTTTTCACTGTTGTTGGAGTCTATGGAGAAATTAAAATGATTTCTGCTAACAGATAACAGTTTGGACACAAAAATAACAATTCTTTGAAAGCAGTATTTCCATCTGGTTGTAAATGAGATATTGAACCTTTCATTAGAACAATATGATCTAAAATACTAAATCCAAAATTTTTGGAAGCTGGAAGTTCTTCTCTCTATCCTGTTCTAGTCTTAAAAGTGTGTAATTTATACATTTTCAGTATGATTTTAAAAATGCAGTACCTTGTGTGTTTTCTTTGTTTAATCAAAATCATGTGTTTTGAGTTGTATGATGATATTTTTAATGTTTAGCAATAACGTGACTTCTTTTTAAATCCAGCTTCTGAAAATTGCATTTAACTAATTTCAAGAAACTGTTCTTAGCTGTAGCGGTCTGGGAGATCAGCCCATTGGGTAGCAGAAGTTTAATTTCTAATATGTTTATGAGCATAGAGCTAAGGCCAAAACGTATTTCCTTGTTTCCTGTGTACCAGGGATCAGGAAGAATGTTGCTGTTTCATAAGATTTCTCAGTTGTCTGGAGTAAGGAAAGGAAATGACCACTGTATTTGCTTTTCTAACTAAAATTCTGTTTTCCTGAGCAAGAATTTTAAAATCCATTGCAAATCAAGAATTTTCTCACTGTTGAGCACCATGTAACTCCAGGAAGATTAGTGTAATCCATCAGATTCATTCTCTTGTTCTTTGGATTAACAAATTTAGCTACAATCCAATTTCTTTGTCCAATTTTATTTCCACTCAAGGAGTTAGCAAGGGTAAATGGATGCAGACCAAAGACTTAAACTGAGAAACAGGAAAAGTGATTTGAATCTATTTTAATCGTGTCATGCAATTTTAAATATTAAATTCCTAAGGAAATACTAATTTTATTTTGGTGTTCACCATTGCCCTCTTTTTTTGGAAATACATACAGGCTGGTATGCTAAGTATGATACTACTCCTGACCAGGAGGATATACTATACCTGTACCAGTCTGAATCATCCAATGGTGCAGGTTAATGCGCACATATTTAGGACCTTAATTTTTACATTTTATTATGCTAGAAAATCACGTGTTCATTTTTAGTCAGAAGATTAATTTGTATCAAGATCTAATTGCAGTGAAATTGGAATTCAATTACAATGCACAAATAACTTTAGATTTTTTTTATTAATAATCTATTCAGACTGTTGAAAGTAGTTTTACTTAAAGCTTAAGTAAATAGTTTTTGGTGAAACCTGAGTCTAAAAAAATCCCTCTATACTTAGGGAATTAACAGGTTGTTTCTGCTTGTTCATGCCTCTCAGTATTTTAAACTAGCTTAATTTACTCTCTCACATCTTATTTTTCTTAATGTTTTGTAAAAGAAAATGAGCTTTCCTGGTTTTTCAACTCCCAGTTGGTTTCTCAGCTTTCAGTGAACAAATCTTTGAACTGAACTAGTTGAATAAACCAAAACATTGCCCTGTACTAAGATAAAAGGCTCCTGTTGTCAAAATAAGATTCTTGTTTTAACAGGCCATGAATCTAGAAGTTTGGACAGTGGGTTATATGGATTTAGTTGTTTAGTGCCAACCGAGAACCTGTGCTGCTTGTTCTTTTCAAGCTGAACTGTAAACAAATTATTTTTAAAAATTCAAGAGGGAATATGCTTCTGCACTTCAGCTGCTCTAGTTTACAGTCCAACTTAAGTTTAAACTGCTGATATTGGTAGCTTATTCTACATGTCCTGTGACAGCAGCAGTGGCTGTTGGCTGATGAAAGGAGCAGGTACCGACGAGGTTACACGTATATGTATTACTCTGAAAGAGTAAAAATGTAACCTCCATCCTACTATTGCTGAAAGGTAGGTGTTCATAATGTCATTATATTCTTTCTGCCTGGAGGTGAATGTGTTCTCTTCTAAGCTAATTCTGCCTTTTTTTTTTTTTTTTCCTCCCCTGCAGAGCATGAGAATTAGATTTAGGAAGCCCATTGCACATTAGAAGTTTTGGTTTGGCAAAAAAATAGATTAGAATTAGGGTGCAGGGATTCAGGTGATAAATGGTACAAATACTGCAAACCCCTGGCTTATAAAAGCAGCCCAGGACTGTTTTTTTCAGTGTCTCTTCATCTTGAACCGTTCATAAAGAGGATTAAACCGATTCACACCAGCCTCCTCAAGTTCTCTAAGTATGCAGCCTGCATTCTCCTTTGCTTGTGTCACCGGCCAGGTCATCCTCTTGCGTTGTCATAACACAACCAGCTGAATTTAGCTTTATTTTCTCTCTCTTCATAAATCTGCACTGCCGAACAGCTGATAGCAGGTCCCAGCAGTGAATACACACGGAGTAATCCCGGCAGATGGATGGTTGTCCCTCCGCTTCACACTAGAATGTCTGAACCCCTATACACAGGGTGCCTGCCTTGTACCGTGAGCCCTCTCTCCCCTCCTCTTTTGTCCAGGCAGGGTCTTACTGCTCCCAGGCTGTGTACCCCAGTGAGCATGTAGCACGGGTGTCTCCCC
>KL287929.1:267-30933 GCA_000699545.1 Podiceps cristatus | reverse complement strand
CCAGCCATAAAGATGAGAGAAGCAGGGGGCAGAGGCGCCAGGGAGCAAGCCTTCCCGAGGAAGCAGGTGCGTCGGGTGAGAACGCAACGCCCGGTCAGCATTCCCTGCGGCATGCAGGTCGGGATCAGCTCGGCTGCTCTGGGATACTCCTCAAGTTTCTGTATTTGTGCACGTCCCAGCCCGCTAAATCCACGTCTGCAAACCTTTGTTTGGTCCGGCGGTGGCCTTTTCAGAGGGTGACCTGCCCAAGGTGGCCAGGCAGGGTGGTCGTCGCTGGGGACATCTTTTTCAGGGTATGTGCAATTCCAGCGGCAGAGGAAGATTTCAGGCAGAGGGGCTGAAGCAGAGCTCGGAGCGCAAGCTCCGTACCTTGCCTTCCCGCGCTGCCTGCATCAGCTGTGTGGGCATCTCCGGCCCTCAGTAGCCGAGCTGCTGTTCCACAGCTTTGCTTTCGTGCTGCCCAGTGACCACCAGATTACTCTGCGTCGGTGCTTTCGATATAATATATTTAGAATACAGCATAGCTACCACTACAGTAAAATTCACCGTTCTGGCAACTCTCCTTTTAGGATACAGATTGGTTTTTTCCGTTCAGAGGACAACTGACTTCCTGCTTGCCTTTTTTTGGGTTTGTTTTGTTTTTCTGATCCAGTTCAAAATATCCAGGTTCCCATAGGTGACTTCTTCAAGATTAATTTAGGCTAAAACACTCCTTCCCTAGTGTGTTTTTTGGTTGTTTTTGTTTTTTTTTTCTGCCTGTTCATGTGTGCTGAGATTACAGAGTGAATCCACTTGAAATCTCTCCTGCCTCTCCTCTCCCTGCTCTGTCCTTTCATTGTTTTTCCTTTCTCCCACCCTCTCTCTCTCGGGCTGATTTTCAGTTGGCCGAGTTTCCTGCACTGGTTGATCAGCTGATGGTAGTGATGGAGCTGGAACAAGCCATTTTGCTCTGGCCTGCGCTCCGTACCTCCTTAAGATGATCATGAAATTCTCCCGATGTTCCCGAATGCTCAGCCAAGGAAATAGGTTTGTGAGCACCTCTGAGGGAGTCACAGGAGTATTGGAGGGTGAAAGCGCTGTTCCCGACAATTCCCTGAAGCCTTTCTCCTCCTCCCTCTGCCGACTGTCTGTCCTGCCGACCCCGCAGAGCTCCAGTGGCAGGGTTGTTTATCCTTATTATGGAGGGTCTCCCCACCATGGATTGCTCTTAATAGTCAAACGTTAAGTTTAGAAACAAAGAAACTAAACCCTTAATTTGCGGTTCATTTCTGTTGGTATCTCCGGCACTCTTAGAGAAGACGCAGGCTGTACCTAATGCCTGTAAAACTGAAGCGGTAATAGCAAAATACAGGTGAGATCTTAGGGACGATTAAAATGCAAAGTGAGAGTCAGAGGGAGGTGTTGCCGTAGGACTGGTGGCACCGGCACGGGACGCAAGATTACGGTACGTGAAGAGTTGCGGAGAGAAAAGCAGCAAGGCTGTGGTGCTGTAGCTTGGTGTTGTGATGCCGATCACGTCTGCCCCGCTGAGCTCCCCTCTGATGGAATTAAACAGCACAGAAAATACAAACATCATTGCTGAAAACAGCTTTACAGCTAATGTACTTCAATTTTGTACCTTTAGGCCTGCAACATGCTGTGAAAGTCTGAGCTGTTTTATAGCTATGGCAGCCCCCTTCCCTCCTCGGTCTGTGAGGTTTTGCAGAATGTTTTGTTAAACCTACGAGTGTTTTGGAGTCACTTTTTTGGAATATGAGGAAGTGGAATTTTCCTTATTTGAATCAATATGGGAGTGGTTGTTGGTTATCATGCTTTCTCTGCAATATCTGCTTTGTTTTGAGCTGAATTGCTCTGGAACAGCAGGCAGTGTGAGTGTTGCCTTGCGGGAACTCTCTGTTCTGTGTAAACTCGAGGTATGTGCAAAAGTGGTGCAGAGTTAAAGAGCCCGTAATGGCCTTTCTTGATGTTTATATTCAGGTGGGCTGCAGTGATGCCATTGTAGCTTGCATGGGACACACGGTTGTGGTTTGATGGCTCACAGAGCTAATGAGCCTTTTTTTCTGCAGAGGCATGACAAATATTCCCCCGGTCATCCTTACCTTGCCCACGGGACTTGCCGTATTGGGCTGGGAGTGAGAAGTGTCAGTGGGTCCATCCCCAGCTGGTGATGCGATGGCTGTCTCTGGGGGCGGGTGAGTCGCTGCCTTTTCTTCCCTGGGGGTGTTAACTTGCATCTCCCTCTTCCATCCAGCCTCCCATTTTTCCATGCAACATGCAAGAACATCATAACCTCGAGACCTCTACCATCTCTCGAGATTGAGTTGAAATTAGCAGGTTCAGGGGCTCTCAGGGCAAGGAGGACAGACAACTCTCTTACAGAAGCGTCGCTTCCTTACGGACCTGCGCTATGATCATGGTGCATAGGTACAGCGCAGCGAGTGGAAAAAGTGAATAATTTATCTTAAGAAATAGGACTGGAGGCAGTTCGATGTTCTGTGGTGGTGGGTGGCTGGGACGGGAGGAAGAACGGTGTCTCAGTGTGTGCACGTGCTTCAAAGACTCGTTTCTGGCTAGGCACGGGTGGCTCTGTGCCCTTAAAACCAAGGTTTGAGCCCGTCTTCCAGTGTCTCTTTACGTGGATGTACAATCGTGGTGTTGATTTTATGAAACAAAGAAAACTTCGTTACCCAGAGGTATTTTTGTTTGGTTTTAATCTCACAGGCAGCGAGGAGCACAATCCATTTTGCTCAGTGCAGCAGCGTGCTGGAGAAACAGAACAGACAGCAAACGGACAACTTTGTAATTCTGCATTTAGATGATTTTCTCCCTTTTGGCAGCTTATTTGTTACTATTTTGGTCAGGTGGATTTGGGTGAGTGCTGGGATGCATGATGGATATTTCCCCATATGCAGCATGCTGATAAGAGTGTAAGAGACTTCTTCTAAAGAAAAAAAGATTAGACTCCTAAAGCGCTTTGGGAGCTCCATGAAAGCGCTCGCAATGCCCGTGTTTGTATTCCTTGTTGGTATGAACAAATAACGTCCCTAGTTTTTGAGAACTGAGTGCCACATGTCCAGGAGTTAGAGAAAGTTTAACAAAAATACAGCGTAATGTACAATTTATCAACACCAAATAAAATGCTATATGGTTCATTACATTGTGGAGGTAACACACATGATAGGAAAGTGAGGATCTTCTGTAGGTGTGGCAGGTGCCGGAAGACCACCATGGAAACCTGAGGGGGGGAGAGCTGCGTAGCATCACTGCCAAAATAGATGTTCAGCTGGTTAAAACCAAATCCTCAGACGCCTGAGCTCTTGGCTTGCTTACGAGTCCTCTCCGTACTGCCCAGTTTTATTCTCAGCTCACCAGCTCCTGTGCAAAGCTACTGGAAGTTCAGGAGGTGTTTCTTGGGAGTCAGCGGCTCTTTCTGGCTGCAGAGGATGGGCAGCCCTGTACGGCCTCGCGCGTAGTGGACCTGAAACAAGACACGGGATTTTCTCCTTGCTGTGGGCTTCAGGATGTGATTCCAGATAGTGAGGATGGAATGCGAATTTTAAGGTTCTGCAAAGAAAAAGCACTGTTTGGCAGCATAACAGAAATAGATCAAGTTGGATCAACCCAGAATAATGCTGCTGTTCCTTACCGGAAGAGAATTTGGAAATGAACTGGGGAGTTCACTGACCACAAGCCACCTGATTTGGGGGCTTTTCTAATTTAAGCCAAGGACGGGAAGGAGATGGACATATGGAATAGCTAGTTGAAGGTCGTGATGGTGCCTCTGATGGCATTTTCCCATAGCTCAGGGCTTGGGGTGCTTATCTTGGCTCTAGGCAGAATAGGAGTGTAAGTCTCTAGAAAATCACCCGTCATTTACCTTTGCCAGTTAACATGAAACTCTGAATAATAGTATTCCTTCATTTGTTGCTTTAATCTTCTAGAGATAACACTTATCTTTTGACATTGCCTCCCTTTCCTTGGAAAAAAAAATTGAGTGCCTGAGTCCCTTAAAGAGAGTAAATCGTTTTCTTAGAAACTTCTGACTGTATTTCACATACATGTGAATGCTCTGCTCTTACTTGTAGGACATTAATTATGAGACAGAAGTGAGATTTTTTTTGTTTGCTTGATTTTTTTAAATGATGGTGCTAAAGATGTTTTACTGAAGTTGGAAGCCTTGGAAGTTGCCTGTGGCTGGCAGTTTTCAAAACAGAGAGGAAAGGAATTCAGCTCCTCGCCATTTCGGAGAAGCAGGGCTCTGAGTGGTATGCAGTTTTGTAAGGAAATAGGTAATCATGTGTAACATAAGAGGTACGAGATGGCGGGCTAGCTTGACCATAAGGAGAAAAAAAATAGGCAGTTTCTTCTGATTGCAGGGAACCCTTTAGCACGGAGACAAAGAATGTAAGTGACAGTACGTCCTGGTAAAGCAGCCGTTCTGAAAGGGGCATGGAGATTGTGGTGGCTGGATTTGAATCCCATTGTGAGCTTGTAGTCAAAAGAGTTTTAGGCAGATGAGTATGCGGAGGGAACCGTGAGGTAGGAGCATTGTTCTCTCATGAAATGTGAGTCTGGAATTCTGAATGCTGGCAAACTGGAAAGTTTAAGTTTACCTTAAAGAAGCTACAACAATTGCTTCCAGAGCGAAAAAAATATTCTACCACAATAAAGCTGAAGATGTTCAATCTAAGTTGCTTCTTGTTGTCTACAGGTACCTACAAAGGCGAGACATTTCAGAGGCTAGGCAGCTGTTAATCTGAACAGGTTAGACTTTACTGAGGTTAACTGGCTCAGCCTAATAAAGAGAAACATAGTGCCTCAGGGTTTTTTGGTGGGTTTCTTGTTTGGGTTGTTTTGGTTTTTTACTATGCTAATTTAGAATTTTCGTCTCAGATTTATGGAGAATCTACAATATCCCTCTGTTAAAATCTTTTAAGTCGAGGCAAAGATGCTTTCGGGTCAGGGGTTGGGGGGGGGGTGTGGTGTGTTTCAGCTCAGGCTGAGCTTTGTGAAGAAGTTGCCGTTCTGTATTGTGCAGCACATCAGACAGGATCAACCTGACTGGACCATTCCATCTGTAATATCTCGGGGTGTGTTTTGTGATCTGTACTGTTGCTGTTTTGATTGCCTAGCTATTTTCATTAACTGACCAGCATAGCAAAAAAAAACCCCAAACCAAAGACCTAAGGTTCTTCCTCTTCTTCTTTGCATATGATGCAATTACTGATAGAAAGGTTCAATAAACAGTGGAAATGGAAATGCTCTGTGTCAAAATATATACAGGGCTAAAGAAAGCAAGAATTTAGGGAGTTTGTTGTCTTTGACAGCCAGCACTAACAAAACTTCTCCCCGGAATCTAGGCTTGTGTTTAGGTGGCACTGATGACTGGGCCTTTCATTGTTTGCATCCTGCAGTTCCCCTCAGCTAGTCATTAGCGTATCGAGTACATTATCTGCTTTATCCTCTTCCAAAAGTAAATCTTGAAGATCAATATTTGTAGTTTGAAGAATATTATTACCAAAAAAAAGTGAATATGGGTATATACTGTTCATAAAACCCTGGGAATGTCGTCTTGTCTGTTTTCCATACACTTTCTCACATACACAGAAACCAGTTACACTTTCCTGCAAAGCTGAATATACAGAATATTATCAGTGAGGGTATCCATTAATGGAGTTGTAAATCTGGACAACTGTAGTGACCTGTAGCACAAAATCAGATTGGTTTTGTTTTCTGGAGAAAATTCTTAGAATATTTTTGTGTAAGATATGCACAGAGTATATTTTTTTTCCATATACGTGCATTTTGAGATTAAAAGAAAGGTTTTAGAAGAGGGCGTTGCTGCAGCTTTAAGGAAGATGTTACACTGTTAGGTCTCACCGATATAAAAACATGATGCAGAAGTGTATGCTTTCAACTGAATCTCTTCATCCCACTTAGAATAAACATTGTACGTGATGATTGTATTGCAGATCCCTGTAAGTGTCCGGATGGAAATCTCCAGTTCTGATTACTACAGCCCACTCTGTGCTAGGTAGAAATCCATGAGACAGGTCTCCTCAAATCTCTTCCTCACGTGAGGTGGATGGGGTTAACATCTAGTGCTACAGATTAAGGCGAGTTATGGTTGGCTCCATGGTCTGCTGAAAGTCGTAGAGTCTGTGTCTGCTGTAAAGCTGAAGTTTAGAGACCGAATAACCCAATGTTTAGAGACCGAATAACCCAACGATTTAGGACATGCACAAGGATTTGGGGTTTGGAAGGCAGATGTGACTGAGGTTGAAGTCTGTTGTGACTTTTTGGGTGCCGGATGCCAGGCTTAAATACCTCAAGTGTGAAATACCTTGAGGTTAGTGCTCTATCCAAAAACTGGGATGTGCGTGACTTTTTGCCAAGTCTACCCGGTGAGTCAGAACCAGAATTACTGCCTGGTCTGACTTCCAGGTCACCTGCTCACGTTGTTGGCAGGAAGACAATTGCTGCACTTTAAAATGGCAGAGAACATGTCAGCGTGGTTCTTTGCTTTTATGGATGTTAAAACTGGTACTGAGATACACTCTTACAATAGCCTCCGGGAACAGTCTGTGCTGTCCCTGGCTGAGGGCGGGCTGGGTTGGGAAGAGCTTGCAATAGGACTGCAGGAAAAAAGACTGAAAAGTGCATCAAAGATGAAGAGAAAGTACCTGCGTGTGCATTAAGCAGTTTATAAAGCCATTTTCCTACAGACCAGTGGTTTCTCACCATAGATCGCACATCTTTTCCACGCTTCTGCCACCACCTTTGTTACAGCTCGGGTGTTCCAAGAAAGGCACTAAATAACACGTCTTTGAGTATGGTGCCCGCAGTGCTCTGACCTTGCCAGCATTCGGGCTTGGTGAGCGACCGTGGGCTCTGACCAGCAATGTTTGCAGTGCACCAGTGCTCGCTCTGGAGGTAAAGCCACCGGTGACCTTTATGGAAGGTGACAGTCTTTCCACCTTGTTAGAGATAAAGAGGTGGAAAGTATTTTTTTTTGGTTGGTTGGGGACGCTTTTGTCCGTCTGGACAGAATAACATGTTAAAAATATTCTAAATAGAGATCGGGTGTTGCTCGGAGGGTACCGGGTAAACCCGCTGAGGTGGAACAGCTCACCCTTGCTCCTTAACGGCATTGCTCCTCGCTGGTGTTTTGGTGGCATGGGGTGGCAAGCTGGCTGCCAGGAGCGAGCAGGTGTTCGATACCAGTTTTGAGTAACCTTTCTGTAATTGTAGTTAATTTAAAATTAACGTTTCTAATGTGCTAACGTTTTATGCATCCTAGTAGAGGATCTTTGTCACTGCTACTGCATCAGAATAGTGCAGTTAAGATTT
Source organism: Podiceps cristatus (assembly GCA_000699545.1). NCBI lineage: Eukaryota > Metazoa > Chordata > Aves > Podicipediformes > Podicipedidae > Podiceps > Podiceps cristatus. The sequence continues at coordinate 23,583 of KL287929.1, read as the reverse complement.
TAGGGAGGGGAAAAAAATAGTTGGCCGATGGAACCGAGGAGACGGTTGCTTTGATTTTGCAGGGCATTGCGGTGCCTCATGGCTTGTGGTCAGGCCCTGGGGAGGTCGGAGAGGGGACGAGGTGGCGAAGCGGGGCATGGAGGGAGAAGAGCCAGCTCTCCCTGCCCGGCGCGTTTCAGCAGCTGTGCAGCCGGTTCCTTTTCCCAGGTCTGTTTGATGGAGCAGATCTGCGGCATGTTACCTGCTACAAATCTTGCTGAGAAGCCAGGTGAGAGCTGTCACTGGGCATTTCTCCACTGCCAACTGTCCTTTTTGCACGCATCAGTCAGATACTAATTCTAAGCCCCGAGTCAATCACATTTCCCAAGCTCTCTCTTCGTTAGCCAAGCTGTAAATGCCTTAAGGCATTTGAAATCTGGAGCTGAGTAAAGAAAAGCCTGGGAAAACGATACTCAAAAAGTAACAGAAGCGCATCTTTGTAGGTGTATAAAAAACTGGGGTTTTTTTGTGTTGAGGGAGGTAAGGGTTATTTATACTGTAAGTAGAAATGTCCATTCTAAATGCAAATGTTGACAAGCAGTTCTCTTTTCTGAGTGACATCATCTTCCCTGCATGCTGCAACCTGCCCAGTGCTTTCAATCTGAAAAGCTCTGTAAGAAAAAAGCGAGAGTTGGCTGTAACTTTGGTAGACCTGTAAGTGCATCCATCTGACTTTGCATCCTTATCTCTCTTCTGTTATCTCATTTCAGCTGAAATTTAAACAAACTTTTTCTTGGCTGGCAATTTGAAGAATTAGTGTTATTCCTAGAGATGCGCTTGAGCGGGGTTTTTTGGGAGAGATAGGAAAGCAGCTGTGTGCATTAAGATATGCTCTTTGTAAGCCCTTTGTAGGAAAAGATGCAGCAAGCCCATTTTCTTATCTAATGATAAATACTATAAGCATATTTTTGAAAGCAAAGTCACTCTTCTTACCCTTAAGGTAAAATTTTGCAACATTTCCCAGGTCAGGATGCCTGTCCAAGAAGGCACGGCACAAGAGTAAAGATCCATTCTGTGGGACAAATTGAAAATCTTGTCTGTGACAACAAATTAATCTTTTGACCAAGACTGTTGCTGGGGAACAGATGGCACAGCTCTCGAATGTAGGCTTGCTTTTGCTTTTGATAAAGCATAAATACATTTTCACGCTATAGTCCCTCCCTCTCAAAGTCTTACCCCTCTTTGATTTGGAAACTTCATTCTAGGTGTTGTATCCCATCTTCCGTTCTGAAAATAATGTAGGTTGGGAAGAACAGCAACTTTCAGGAAGCTAGACTTTGTTAAAACCGGATGAAGACGCGAGATTTACAGTAACTGTAAAACCTTAAACTCAGAGGAGATTTCAGGCGTGTTTCTCTTTGTAGGAACGGAAGGAGAAGAAGGTTTGATAACACAATAAGACATAATCCTTGGTCTTTCTCCTAACAATGCGCTTGGCCTGTGAATTGTGTTGGCTTTTAGGCCTGTCCTTGTGCTTGCTTGGAAGCCTGCTTGCTTTGAAAAGCGAGGATTATCCCTACCTTCAGTGTAGTGCCCAGAAGTCGCTGCTGGCAGAAGGTGTCGGCCGGTGCTCGTCCTTCTCATCACCTCAGCGCTTTCTGGTGTCGCTTTCTTGCAGCGAGGGGTCACCGTTCCTGAACTCACGCTTTTGGATAGAGGAGGGCGAGGCTTCATTTCAGCCTGCTTTAAACGTCGGTGTTTTCAGCATCTATTTTTATGGCTCGTAAAACTGATGACAGATGAAATTCAGGTGCTTCCCTAGATACCCGGAGCTCTGCATCCTCAGCTGCCCCGTGGAGACGCAGATGAGCTTGGTGACGCACGATGTGAGAAGAGGGACTTTGCCCCCTGTGATCATCCATGACTTGCAGGGGCCGCGTAAGGGGGTGGAGGAAGAGTTTGGGCAGGGAGTGGGGGAGAGAACACACCCATGGCGAGCAGAAGCCAAGCGGAGGATGCGCGCTTGCTCAGCGGAGCCTGGGTGGAAGGTCTCCCTGGCGAAGCCCTGCTGCAGTGGTGGGTTTGAGCAGCTGGGCCTTCGCAAAAGGGGTTCTTGGTGGCTGGTCGTCTCGATGCGCTGCTCATCACAGCTGTCACTTTGGTCATGGTAGTGTTTGAGGTCTGGCTGCTTAAATCTAGTGCCAGCTGTTCTTGGAACCTGAGCAGAGGCAGGAAACAAAAGATCATCGGGGATGATAAAGGCACAAAGAACAACAGGGACGTGAAACCAAAGTTTCTTTTTTCCCCCAGCGCTGTAAGACAAGTGAGTTTTGCAGGAAAGCCACCAGTGCTGTATTGCTCTTGCTTCTTCGAGGTCACTGGAACATGCACGCTCATGTTGAAACTACTGCTTTGCATTAAGAGACCTCTTGGTTACTGATTTGTACTGAGGAAGGGGTTAAAAATGCTGTGGATTTTGAATAAGCTGCAGGGTTGAAATGTAAATGCAGCCGTTCAGTTCTGCTAGTGCCCTGTGGAGCAGCAGGGAGGAGGTATTCACCCCATGGTCCATATTGAGACAGGAAAGCTGTGTCGTGGGAAAATAAGAAAATGTCTTTGGGTTTTTTTTTTTTGTATGCTGTTTCCTCCCCCTCGGGAAACAGAAATATATCCTGAGTGCTCCCAAGGGTCAGAAGTCTCTCCCCCATGGCAAGAGTTACTAGGTATAGGGGGGTATGGCAAGACGAGCGATGGGTCTGTTGCGGGGGGTTGGTTTGATGTAAGCTGGGCTTCCAGAGGATGTTGCTAAATCTAAGCCACGTCCCTTCAAGTTGCTGTTTGTATTGAGGCTGTTATTGCCTGATCATCTAAATCAGGTCTAGGACCAGCGGAGAAAGAATGAAAATCCTTTCAGTGTAAGCAAAGACAAATTACTGAAAAGTTAATGAGAGAGAAGGTGTTTCTGTAGCTCAAACGGGCACTTGTTAAGATGCCTGTAGGTGGTTGTTAGGGCTCCTGATGTCTTATTCTCCTACTCATGTGGGATTGCTTATAAAAACAGCACAGATTTAACAGCAGACATCTCCAAAATGGCCTTGGTGACTCATTTTAAAAAGGGAGATACCTTATGTGTAGTTATTGTAAACTTGGTCTGACTACTGATTTATTTTTGGTAATCTTGGTTGTGCAAGATCTGCAGACTCAGTAGACTGTGAAAGCACCTGCTTTTTTTCCTCCTTTCCCTTGGTTTTAAAACTTTCTGAAATGTCTGTAGATAGTTTATTCTGAATTTGGAGGTTGTTACTCTGTAATTAATTAATGGCTTTGTTTGTTGCCCTTGGAGAATCAGACGGGAGCCGACGTCATTCATTCGCAGAGATCTCCTAGGTGTGTTCAGAGATCTTCTAGGTGTGTTTATTAGATAGAAAAGCATATAAGTCAGTATGGAAAATACAAATAGCTGTTCGCAGTACGTGCCCTCACTGAACAGTGGCTAACGTGTACGTGCCCTCTCCTTCACAGGCTGGGCAGGATCAGTGCGTGGGGAGAACGATGCGTGCCGGGGATGGTGGCTCCTCCGGTGACACTGAGAAAGAGAGGCCCCCAAATTCATTTTTAGGCATTGCAGCTACTAGTTTGCCCCATGATTTGTCTCCCTTCTGTTCCCTTCCCCCAGTCCTTCTCCGACAGCCGTGTGATGGGAGCCGTACCAGGTGTTGGAGGACCCGGGAGATAACTGAGCTCTCCTCTCCTGCCAAGGGAAGAACCGTAACATTATATTACTGTTGAAAAGCACACTGCAAGATACATTTTAATTAGAGTGTGTTTTGTGCAGTGTAATTAAAATAGGGGTAAAAAGCTTATGCTTAGTGGAGTCATGTGGTTTATTATTGTGCTGTTCTATTTCAGATTCTTATCATTGCCTTAGAGAGAAGGAAATGAGAATATGGGAGAGCACAGCATTCATAGTAACAGTCTGCGGTAATGTTTTTTCGTGAAGGCTGCTTATGAGTTTGACTCGAGGCATTATCGACAGCATCTCGCACTAGAGAAATATACTACTTCAGTTGTAGTGTTGCACGGCTCTTCAAGAAGAGCGCGGGTGGAGTTGAGCTGACTCTATGTCTTCCGGTTGGAATGAAGGGCTTCCCACTAATAAATGCAAATTAATGGGGATTTGAAGGAGCATTACCGAATCGTCTGGGATTTATATAAGCAAAGTCGAACCAGTTTCAAATATGTGATTGTTGGCTAGCTGCAGTTTGATGCAGATGTTTTACAGCATTTGGGTATGGCAAGTCAAAATGAAATAAATCAACTAAGTGTCAAAGATAATAATTCTGTCCTCTCAGAAAGTCTCCTAATGGCATCTTTTTGTAGAATTCCTTTTTCAAGGTCACTTTTTCATGAGAAAAATATTTTTACTTCTTGCTCTCTCCCTTCCCACCCACATTATAATTTTCCACAGACAGAAGTTACGGTCCCTGATAAGGTTTCTATTTGCATATGCAGTGGTGAGGAGGATCCGAGGCTTTCATGCCACCTCACATACTGCTGATGATACCCTTTTCTTACACATAACTGGTCACATGTAAATTTGAGCTTATGTGTGCAGCAACAGTCACTCAACATCTTAAGAGATTTCTTGGCTGCAGTTGAAACTGTTAGACTTCAACGGTTGAAGCTGTTCAGATTTTAAAAAAATAAAATATCTTCCATACTTTGGCAAGCCACATTGTTGTTACTGTCTTTTAACACCATGAACGTCAACAGTTAACTTTTGGTATATGAGACGCCATTACGAAGCAAAGGGGAGTGACCTCAGTTCTGCATTAGCTTTGACTGTGTTTGAGATGAAGAGTGCCGGTCTGGTCATGATTCGGCAGTAGGAGACTGAAGCCTTGCACGCTGTTTTAAGTTACCCCGTGGACTCTGAACAGCTGCAGAGCACTTCTGCCTTCAGGCACCACGATGCAGAGATCTTGCAAGCGGCTGGTTTTGGGGTAGAGGAGAGGGCTTATTGTGAGAATTGCATGAAGCACTTCAGAAACACGGCACATTTTTTCCCTTCTTTTCCTTCCCCCTTTTCCTTGAGTTACTTAAACCATGCTAGACAAAAAGTTTAACTGTGGGCAGTACCATAACAGCTTTGGCAATGTTTGTTCTTTCTGTAAGGACGGCTCCGTCGTTTACATCGAAATTGCTAAGCAAGGGGGTTTTCTGCAGATGGACACCTCTGCTGCCGGATCACCCGGTAGCAGATCACCCTGAGAAGCTGGGCATTGCCTTTGATGGGGTAAATCTTGCATCCTAACCTTTCTAAAGCAAGTTCCCGGTGTCCCTGCTGCAGGTGCGGCTCTGGAGGCACGCCGGAGCTTGGAGGGGCCGGGAAGGAGCACCTTACAGCACACTGGTGCCATCTGACGGTAAGCTTTCCCAGCAGGTTTCCCCCTTCCCATCAACATCCACAAGCTTTTCATTTATTTTGTGGGAGTGAGATGACGTTAGTTGCATGGTTTTTTAATATATCACCCAGAAATAGAAGTACTATATTCATTAAAGAAATCTAGAATGTTTTGTGTGGCTTGCTTTATTCATCCCATGTTTTAAAAACAGCTCTTAAATTAAACTATAACTTACAATACAACTTTTTCATTTAGTTCCCTTCTTTTGCCCCCCTCCAGAAGTAACTATTACTTACAGACACGGGCTTCCTGTGATAACTCTTACGCTGCCCACAAGAAGTGAGCGCTGTCGGTTCACTGTTAAGCCTGTGGTGACCACCGTAGGAGCCTTCCTGCGGGATGTGCGGAGAGAAGATAAAGGAATTGAGAAGGCAGAAGTCTTTGCGACAGGTATCTTACGTTTCTGTCATTCCTCAAAACGAATGCGCTCCTTTTCAAATGGACTGTACTTCTCTCCTGAAGCGAGAGTTCAGTCCTCCATCAGATTTATCCTTGCTGCTGCTGGGGGAGTTCCTGAATGTTTCTGGGGTGTTTCAGATTTAATAGCTGATAAAAATGCAGAATTGGACATATTACTGTAACTTTCCCTCTATCCCAGCAGTGTCCTTGATTATCTCTTTCAGGTAGCTTCCCTTTGTAATGCCGTCTCTAAATAAGTGTCTTCTCTTCTGGTTACCTCAATACCTTTTTCTTTCCTTGTCCTCTGTGATCATTCTTACAGGCAACCAGTCAGGCTCTTGAATGTAGTGTCTGCCAGTTACTCTGTGTTACCTGGAGCTGGAAGAATCTGTTTGCCTTACTACGGACTTAAACTCGTATGGAAAACTTACCAAGAGCTGAGCAACGAGATAATGTGTGCAATGAAAAAGGGCAGCTTTTTGAGACTTTGGGGAGGTTGAATTCATCAGCTAGAGTACCGTACTTCAGGGCTCTCGGGTTGAAAGGAAGAAGCTATACTGATACATTAGCATCGATGTGGTCTTTCTTCCCTATAGCATCCTGTTTATCCCAGCGTCCCAGGTCTTCAGGTAGTTTTCTCAAGCTCTGTTCACTGTTTTCATGTGTTTTGTCTCTTTGGTCTGCCTGTTGGTAGAAGCTAACATCCAGTTAGTTAAACTGGTTTTCTATTTTATTTCCGAGACAACTTGGTTTGTATTTTGGCAGTGCTTTGTAATTTTTCCACAGCAATTCTGAAAAGTCTTGCGACCTCTGCCCTGGTCCTAGAGAAGGACTCGGTCTCAAAAGTAGAAGTGAGATGGAGCTCTCTTGTCTGAATCTGGTAGAATAGGTACTTGAATTTGGATAACTAATAGCATCTATTTCTTCTCACCTCCCTAAAAAGAAAAAAAAAAAAAAAAGAAAAGCTACATCCCTATAGAAAGATTTATTTTCCATCATGTAATATGTAGAGAGAAGAAAGGATGGGATTGAGGAAAGTTGGTCCAAATGTTCATAACTTGCTGCATTCATAATGTTCCCTTTCTTGCCAGTTGATACTGCAGAGGGCTGTGGGGACTTTTAAAGGAAGAGAAAATAGATCGATGCTCCTGGAAGATCAGAAAGCCACGGATCTAGGAGAAGCTGCCTTAGTTGCCTCTAAAAGCGCATTTGGTAGAGCCAGGAAATACCCCATAGAGCAATATATATGTATATCCTCTAGAGCAAGGGGGAAGTGATCTGTGTGGGTCCCAGCGTGTGCATGAGCTTTGCGTACACGGGAACTTTGGTGGTGTAGTTTTGGTTTTGTTTTTTACGAGTTTTTTTTTTTTAATGCTGTATCTGCTAGGTAGCAAAGGTTGAAAATTCTCTTGAAAAAGACAATTTTGTAAGAAACTCTTGTATCTTCAGAAGCCACTGTGATAAATCATTGTTGTCAGCAGCTCTCCTTCCCCTTAGCATGGAAGTTTTCTCTAGGAAGGGTTCCTTACCGGGGTGAGGCATGGCTAACCGAGAACACGCGCCGGCAAACCGTTGACCTCTCAGCATTGCTCTCTGTGCAGAGACACCCACGACAGAGGTATCCGTGTCTCACTGCTGAATCCCATTCTTCCGTGGGATGCCAGCAAAAGCTTTATGCACGCTACTCATTCTGCTTCTGCACGTGTCGGGCGCTTGTGAAGCAAGTAAGAGACCTACAAGTCTGGCGGTTTTGGCGTGGACGGGCAGCAGGCTCCAAAGTGGGAAGGAATTTGGGCTGGTTTCACCTCATTTGACTCATCTGTTTAACACCCCCGCCTTTGGAAGAGAAGGACTGTCCACTTTGATTAAAACAGGGACTGTTGTAGTTCTCTGCTCTGCATTTTTCAAGCGCCAGGCAATTGTAACGGTAGAGACAGCTTAGATGTTTAATTTATTAGGAAACTGATACCATAAAGAAAAGCTATTGGTCAAGTACCAAGAGTTGAATTTAAACATTTATTATTAAAGAAAAATTATGAAGCTTTGATTTAGTGCAGACACTTCTTCTGTGTCATTTAGCCATTAAATGAAACCCAACCTTAATTGAAAATATCGGTGCTGTGTATGGTGACTCACTTTCATTTTCCGTAGATTTGATTTTGGTCCTGCAAAACTTCTGCAGACAAAAAATGGCCCCTGGTCCACATTTGAACACTTGTGCTTGGGTGTAGCCTTTTGCTAAAAGCCTGTGGGGAATTTTCTAAAATGAAACACCCTCCTTCTCCCTCCCCAAACTTTTCTGCTTTTCAGTTAATGAAAGGCTGGACAGGTTAATAAATTGGTGTTGTATCACATCCAGAACAGAGTGTCTGCCTGGCACTTCTTTTGAAAAGCATTTTTTGCTTAAATGTCACTTTAAAAATGTCACCTTAATAATTTACATGCAAATGAGCTTTGATGTTCTATTATACCATTTAAAAAAAAAGAGTGGATGGGCACATGAAAATTTCAGATTTTGGACTGAAAGGTATTTGGTATTTACATACCAAAATCTTCATATTTTGTAGCCTAATCATTATCTTGGGAGTAAAGCTCCTCTTTTCTGCCGCTTGGTCGGGCAGGGGCAGGCACCCTTTTTATGTGTAGGAAACGAAGACCAGGTCACACGGCTACCGTGGAGCAGCTGCTCGGTGGCTTTTGAAACCCCCCCCCATGCCTCAGTGATGTGCCCAGCAGCAATGGCGTGTGGCTCTTGGGGCTTCTTGGGCCATCCCAGCCCCCCGGGCAGGCTGGTTTTACTGGGTGGCTCTGGGATCTGCCGGACTTGGGCCAGCGGGAGCTCCGGGGATCCACTGATAGGTGTTGCTGGTAGTGACTCGGGAGCTCCTTTTTGGTGTGTTCAGCTCCCTGCGGGATGCGACCTGTTTTTGCCTCCTAGCTGCGGTGAAATGGAGAGGAGATACGAAAGCCGGCAGGCAGGAAGGGTAGCGATACGCTAAAGAAAATAGGTTAGTTACAAACGTCAGGCCCCTTGAAAGAGGGAAACAAAAAGCAGAGATGAGACGAAACAGATCTTTTACATTCCAGCAGAGGTTTTAGGTTACATCTGCTTTTGTGTGTTGAATTTAAGATAGGAAGGGATATGTTTCTCAGTGGGACGCAGCTATTTTTCCTGTTCTCAAGAAATCAGAAGTGTTGCCAGATACTAATCGTGCAAAATCTGCTGTGTTGGGCGTGCGCTGGGAAGGGCTGCAGTTTGTACGTGCCTTTTCTTTTATTGAAGTTGTGATCCATCTACCCGCGGCAAATCTTTTCTAAGCCCTAGGCAGGCACAGATACTGGCTTTGGGGTGAAAGGGCCTTTGGCAGGGAAAAATGGTAGAGTGGGGATGAAAAGAAGGAATGAATACAAAAGCAGGACAGAATCTTCACCAACCAGCTTTCCTGATTGAATGTCACAGTTGCCCCCTTGTCTCTGATCAAAGTCACTGAAAATAGATGTGTTTTGGGTTTTTTTTCCCCAGCCCATTCTCTGTGTTGCTGATGGGGTAGCATTTTTTGCATTAAAAAAAAAAAAAAAAAAGAAAGTAGAAAAGGGTTCTCCAGAGCTTCTTAGACTAATACCTCTGTGGCTCCTGGTCTGCCTGGTACTGGACAGTCTAGCCATCTGCCTCTTAACTCCCAGTCACAACTAATACTGAAACAAAGTGATTGCAAGTACCATTAATAAAAATCTGAACACCACTACTGACCAGAAATGCTCCTTTTGACTCGAAGAGCTTGTTTAAAGGAAGACATACATCTATAACTGGAGATGGGGTCTTGGAAGGTCTTTTAATTTCCGCAGACCCTTTGTTCTAATGAAGATGCAAACTTGTGTGTGGATGGAGAAACAAAAATGCAGATCTTTATGTTGCAATTTGCTGCCGTTTTATTGCAAGATTCCTTTTTCTTCTGCCCTCCCCTTCCCAATGGGTCAATACTAGTCATAATTGTAACATAAGAAAATGCGGGTCTGTTCATAGTAGTGGCAAGTCCGAATGACGCTGCTAGAGAACGCATCCCGGCACGCACCCTGCGTTGAGGTGTTCCTCCTTACAGTTTAGTATCAGTTACTGGATTTACTAGAAGTCCAGTTCCCTTCCAAACATTATTAATAAAGAACTTTAGCGCTTTTCCAAAGTGATATCAGCTAATGTTTAAGATTCCTTATGATAAATGATTTAGAACTTAAATCTTTCTTCTGCAGATGGTAGCAAGGTCTCTGATGCAACCTTGATGGAGGTCTTATTGATGAATGACTTTAAACTGGTTATTAACAACACAGCATACAGCGCGTCGCCTCCTGTAAAAGGTAAGAGCGATGCTTAATGAGTCTGTCTGACTTCATCTAGTGAAAGGTTTGGGAAGTCTCAGAAAACTGGCACCTGCCTGGAGAAAGGAATTTATCTTTTTTTTTTTTTCCCATTGGACGGTTCTGCTTTTTGGGGTTGGAAGTGGGGAGAGAATGCAGAAGGGTAGATTCTTGACATGTTTTATATGACAAACATTTTCTTCTCAGAGAAGCTGAGTAGTGAGCATGCTACTGAAATGGAAGATATCAAATCCTTGGTGCACAGACTGTTTGTGGCTCTACATTTAGAAGATCACCAGATCAGGAAAGAGAGAGAATTGCTTCAGAAACTGGACCATCTGAAAGAAGAGCTGCTGCCTCTTGAACAGGTTAGAAAGTGAGGTTGCTTTAAAAAAAAAAAAAAAAACAAAAAAAACCAAAAAAAACCAAAACAAACAAACAAAAAAAAAACCAAAAGCAAAAAAATCAGCGTGAATGGCTAGGGTGTGTCTGTTTTGTTTGTTAGGCAAATGAGAGTCAATTCAAATATAATTCAGATTATTTTCAGTGCAGTTCTTTTCCCTCCTGTTATGCACATGCCCTGGGTAGAAACCACACCACCTGGTGAAAGCCGTTATGAACAAGCCTCAGCATGGCTAGTACTGGCATTGAAATCCTCTTAGTCACCCGTTGCTCTGAGTTCTGAACACCCATTACAGAAAAAACAATAGTGAGGCAGAAATAATCTGTGCCTTAGGCTTAGGGCTTTCTGTATCACCAAGGCAGCAAGGCAGATTGTTCAGACTGATCCAAGAAGGGAAGGTTTGAACCCAGCATGAGGGGAGGAAGCCAGAAAGAGCCTGACAAAGTGGACAAACTTCTCCTTGGCTTCAGACCTGCTTTGTGAGGACCAGCCTCAGCGTTAACCAGAGGTGTGCCTTGAGTGGTAAATGGAAATCCAGTAGACATAAGTCCCTAGTAGTGGGAAGGGGAGATCAAAAGCAGCATTTCTTGGTGCACGACAGCCAGGAGATCTGGTTGCCCTTGAATTTTCAGTCCTTTTCTTCTTGGCAGGGTAAGTCGGTAAGAGGAGTCAGTAAAAGGTCCTGACAAAGGCTCTAGTCTAGCAGGAGAAAACATAGTTGAGGAGTCGCTCATCATTTGTACTCAGGTTGGCTTGAATGGGTTTCTGTCTGTCTTTTCCTTAGATGAAAGCCAGAATCATGGACAGTGCAGATGCGAAGACCTCCAGGCTTCTGTGGGCTGGCTTAGCCCTGATGTCAACACAAGGGGGAGCGCTGGCCTGGCTGACGTGGTGGGTCTATTCCTGGGACATCATGGAGCCCGTCACGTACTTCATCACTTACGGGAGCGCCATGGCTTTCTATGCCTACTTTGTTCTTACTAAACAGGTGAGCCCTGGTTTGGTAAACACCTGGAGTATTGTAAAGGAGGAAAACGGACTCTGAAAATCACGATGTTTGGGCTTTGACGCAAATATAATTCAGTAAGTAGCCTTGCCATCAGACAGGGGCTCGTTTGATGCGCAGCCAGGCTGGATACGCACGTTACATTCTGCAGAGCCAAGCCAGGGCTACTGTCTGTAAGATTTCGTAACCTAGGGAATGAAAAGCGATTAAAAAAAGTCTCCTTTTATTTTACATTGTTGTAGATCACTGTGAATAATGAACGGCACCTCGTTCGTTGCTGTAAAGGGAGAGCAACTAGTAGTGCTGGGCCAGTTAGCCAACGCTGCCTTCCAGCAGGCCAGGGAGCACAGCACTGAACAGTAGCTTCTATTTGCTGGAGTTTACGTATAAATGGTGCAGGGTGCCCAAAACTTTCAGGTTTGAAAATCCGGCAGCTGCATTATTGAGATATACCTAATTTAGTGCCTGAAAAAATGTCACTGCTTTGTTGATAATCTGACTGCTTTTCCTTGACTTTGAATGGAGGTAAATCTAGGAGAGCTGAAATGGGTGGGAAACAGGCTTTGTTTAGAAGAAAAAGATTTTGCCAAGTAACAAAAAACCCCAGATCTTCACTGAGCAGCACAATACAGACTTGTCCTGAAATCCCCTAAGACTTCGAGGAATGTTTCTTTTTCCTGTTTTAGCTCTGTATTTTACCTGCAAAGCAGACATCTCAATGTCGAACCTTCCGTGATGCCAAACTCTCTTTGTTCTGGAGGTATGCGGAAGAGTAGCCAACACTTCTTCCGTCATACGATGGATCTGTAGACCTTGTGAGACGTCAGGTTCCCTTAGTGAAACGGGGAGACGCGTCTGTCTTATGAACAGCTGGCTCTGAAGGCGAGCTTTACTCCTTCTCACTGATTTTTAAGAAGGGCTAAGGCAGTCCTGCTTTTTGGATGTGAGTGGGTAGAGAGATTACTACTTGCCTTTATTGAACAGCTGCTGGTGCTGTTGCTTGAGACTTTCAAATAAGTCTTTGAGCAATAGCAGTTGAACTTTCTCTGACTCCTTGGAAGTAGTGTCTGTCGACTCAGGCAGCTCCAGTCGTGACGATCACACTCTGTCTTGATTACGATTGAAAATTCCTGTAGGTGCAATCGAAATGATACCTACTATGTGGGTAAAGGGCCCTTATGACCTATTAAGGGCATAACTTCATATGCAGCCTCTTAACAGAACATGTGTGTGTGCTGACCTAGAAAAATCTTCCTGAAAAGGGTTGAATTTCTGTGGAAAACTCATTTGTGCAGATAATCTTCTGACCTCTACCCAGTTTTCTTGCTAACCCCTGCTTTCTTCACCAGGACTACATTTATCCTGACGCTCAAGACAGGCAGTTCCTCCACTACTTCTATCGGAAATCCAAAAACCAGCGTTTTAACGTGGAACGATATAACAAGCTCAAAGAAGACCTAGCAGAGGTATATAAATACTGTCCTTAAATAATGAGGTAGCCTCTGGGTGAAGACTTTTTCAGTAAGCTCCCAGCTAACAGAAAATTGACCTCAAGGTTTGTTACTTACATTCAAAACAAACAGTGTATTGCTTATCAGCCAGTTTGAGCTGTTTAAATAACCGTAGGATGTTTGCCATCGATGTATAAACTACTTCAGGAAATCATCAGAAGGGGAGACCTTCGTGAATTGAATTTAAAGCAAGTCAGTCAGTTTACCGGCCCCACACATCCATTTTTTGCACACCCAAATAGGTTGCGTTTTTGGCCATTTTAGTAGAACGAGCTGTATTGCTTTCGGAGACGGGGTGTTTGCTGCACGGCTGCGGTAACACGACCTTCTCCTTTCCTTGGAAGGAAGCTGTCTTGCAGAGTTCAGCGTTTGACAGCTTAATCCTATTGCTCAGGCAAAAGGCCAAGATTTCCATCCAGTCCCCCCTGTTCTGTAAAAGGTGTGTGCGCCTGGGAGAAGCTTTGTAATCTTTGTGAAAAAATGCAGCAGATCCCCCTCCTACGCCCCCATTCCATCTCCCCAGCCCTGTGCTCAATGTTGCGGAGAAGAAAATTGCAACTACCCCTAATTTTAGTTCAGGGTATCCCTTCATGAGCCACATTTGGCATAAGGCTGGAGTCTGATGCTTTTTCAGTAGCCTTGGGGCACGAGTTTTGTAACTGTAAATTCAGGAGAACAATCCTTCGGGGTGTGGGCAAGCGGGTGGATGGGCAGAGCACACGCCTCCCTCTGGGGACCAGCTGGCTGGCCTGAGCAGGTCGCGAGGGCTCAGCGTCCTCCGGTTGGATTCTCGCGTGAGACCGGTGCCTTCTGAGGAAGGGAAGATGCTGGGTGCGTGAAAGGGGAGGGAACGGAGGGCTGCAGAAGGATGAACTCTCTCACTCATTCTCGCACTGGCAGGCAGAAGAATCCCTGAGGCGTCTGCGCCAACCTCTGCACCTGAGGCTTCCAATCCAGGAAATCAAGGACAAGGACTGACTTTGGGTTTGAATGTATCAGAATTGCCCTTTCAAGGCTGATACGAACATTTAGTTGCTCTGTGGAAACTGGGTATTTTTGACCACTATAGTTTTGAAAGTTGCAGTAAATATCTATAAAAATGATTTGGTCGCTTGACAGTTTGGGTTTGTTGTGGTGGTGTTGTTTGGGGTTGGTTGGTTTGTTTGCTTTGTTTTTGTTGGGTTTGTTGTTTTTTTTTTTTTTTTCCTAATACTATAAAGATGCTGCCAAAACAAAGTTCTTCCAGATCTTTGTCAAATCTCATTAGTAAAATGGAGGCATTCTGCCTGCTGGTAAAATGACAGGGATGTTTTATAGAACAAGGGCTGTCTTTTGGGGACTGTTTACTGTAGCACAGCAGTAGCTCATAGAATATTTTTCTGCATTGAATAATAAGGATTTTTTTCCCTGACATTATTTTCCTTTCCCTAGCTCTGTGCTTTGACACATTGGTGGAGGTTAGGCATTACAAGTAATTCTTTTGGTAATTATTGCTGGGAAATTAAGATGTATCAGACTCATTTACTGTAAAATCATTCGTGTTTCACTGTTGCATTTTATTGAAAGAATTTATCAAAACATTCAAATTTATACCTTCATGATTGATGCAAAGCTAAAAAGTAACCATAGTAAGATTTAACATCTGTGATTCAGAACAGTGTATGGAAAGATTCAAAGCAGAGCCGGTAAATTCTTTTATACCCAGGAAAGCGGATTAAGACACTTCTCTCAGCTTGGGTTCTCCGTTGTCTCCCAGAGTTAAGCGTATGTAATAAAGTAAAACATAATAAAAGAAATATTTGCTTCTAGTAAGTATCACTGACATTTCTGATGCTGCAGCAGTAACCATCCTATGGTGAAGCATCCTGCGGTGACCAACGCACTCCCACTGCTATATACACCACGACAGTGTACGGCTGATCTCCTCTGGGGCCAAGGGGAGGACGCGGCTGATCCGACACGTAGTAGGCAGGGTGGGGCTGGTTAGTAGGCAGGGTGGGGCTGGGTAGTAGGCAGGGGGGGGGGGGACGACAGTGTACGGCTGATCTCCTCTGGGGCCAAGGGGAGGACGCGGCTGATCCGACACGTAGTAGGCAGGGTGGGGCTGGTTAGTAGGCAGGGTGGGTGGTGTTGGGTTGACGGTTGGACTTGATGATCTTAAAGGTCTTTTCCAACCTTAATGATTCTGCAATTCTATTCTATGAACACCAAGGCCTGAAGGATGAAGGTTTGGATATGTTGTATTTTGCAGAGCTGCCTAGAGATGTCCAGCGGTTGTAAGTGAGCCTGGAACCTTGACATGATTTGCTTTAGCTTTAGAGGCGTGAACAAGGTGAGCTTACCCAAAGTCATGCTGAGCGAGCTGCACGCAGTCGCACTTCACCACTGCTTGCTTTCCTCCCGAGGCTGCAGAGCACCGGCAAGCTTTAGCTGTGCCCCAGACATAAATGATGTGCAAGCAAAAAGAAGCCCTTTATCTATATTCATGCTACAATTGTACTCAAGGAATGAAGTTCCTTTTTAGTGTTGAAAGAAAATTTTTAAAAAAATCTAAAAAGCTGTAAATCCACAAAAAATGGAAGGTGGATACTGCTGTCCACAGACTTTAAAAAATGCCCTACAAACACATTCCCTGTAAACTGTGCTCCTGGAGCAAGAAAAGCTAATCTAATGCAACATTTAAAGTGTTTTAGAAATAGTAAAATGTGCCATAGTTGGACAGCAATCAAGCAAAAAGTTTTTTAAAAAAGTTATCTAGAGTACCAATTTCAATAAAATCTGAGCACCTCTTAAGAGTTTTGCACCAGTCAACTTTTCTCAAATTCCCTGAGATGAACAAAGCTTTGAAATTGCTTTAAGATTTTAGAAACTATCATATTGATCCCAGCGTTTTTGCAAACAATCTTGTAGAATATTAGTCTCCTGAACTAAGGTGGTGTGTTTTCACTTCTGCAGTGACTATTAGTTAATGGTTGTCATTGTTAAGTAACAATCTACTTAGATTTTGGATGAAAATACAATTTTTTAGTTAGCATTGAGGCAAAACAGGGAATCTGTTTCTTTCCTATAACATTAATGTCTCTACACATATCCACTTTGCGATGAGATACTTTCCTGTTAACGACAGTAAGAAGTTCGGTGAACTCCAAGGAAGAGCCGTGCTGCTTAAGTGCCTCACACAAATCTTGAATGTACCAGGAGCCATTTACAGTTTCACGATGAGAAAAGTAACCTATTGTAGAACAGGAACATAAAATTATAACCAAATGTAAGTAGTCATGCCACTTGAAAAATATTCACGAGAGTTACTGCTCGCTAGCTGTATCCGTAAGGGATTACTAATGGGTGTAAATCTTATTTTGCCAGTTATGTAATTTCATTGGAAACTGGAGATGGGAAATGGCTTTGCGATCACTGAGAGCGCTCAGCCAAGAGGAGCGTGGTTCAGGCGCTGGTAGCTTACAGGATTGTATCTGCACGTTATAGGAGAGCAGATGACTGAGGACAAGAGCCATGGAGGTCTGGAGAGGACAGCCACGTAGTGCAAAGAAATTTATAAACCACTAGAATCCTACAATCCTGGAAAAAAGGGGAATGCTTGCTGTCAGCGGAGAGCTCAGCAGCAAGATTATGATGAGAATGTTTCTGCTTGGCAAGTTAGCTGCAACCTTGGTGGTTCATTTTCACTTTTTCCTTAACATGCGAGACACTTTCCCAGACGAGATGCCACCCATCAGACACGCAAAAGGATGACCTGGAACCG
The DNA here is from genome assembly GCA_000699545.1 of Podiceps cristatus. Taxonomy (NCBI): domain Eukaryota; kingdom Metazoa; phylum Chordata; class Aves; order Podicipediformes; family Podicipedidae; genus Podiceps; species Podiceps cristatus. The sequence goes on along the minus strand of KL287929.1, from coordinate 6,704 downwards.
TCCTCATTATTTTAACTGCAAAATGAAGAAGTGTTCAAGCTTGTTACAGTGGAGTATCAGACGTAAAATATTAGGACTTACCTTGCGCCACAGAGTAGCACATGATAAAGTCTGCACCAGCAGGCAGGGTGTAGACACCAGCTGCATCCACTTCCGTCTCGTTGACAGTGGATTCTTTGCTACTGTCTATTGAATCGTGAGCAATAACCGCATTGTCGTGTTTATCACCTCGGCACGCCTGTGGGTGAGAAGTATTGTTACGCTTCCACCTCGGCCAAGCTCGCCTATGTTAATGTGATACTTCTGACGCTAACCAGAGGGGACTTCTGGTCACTTCGGTGTTCCACATTACCACGAGTCTCGATTCATAAAGACCCATTTACTTCTCTATCGGTTAAAATATTGGTGACAAAGTCCAGTGAAAGCTCCGAGATGGATCACAGAATTGCTGAGACTGGAAGGGACTTCCTGAGATGGCCTAGTCCAACCCCCCTGGGTCAAGCAGGGCTAGCTAGAGCAGGTTGTCCAGGTCTATGTCCAGTCAGCTTTGGAGTGTCTTCATAGATGGAGACTCCACCCACTTAGCACTAGCAGTATTTCTGAGACAATAAAACCTTAAATCGATTCTGTAAATTCTACAGAGATGCCAAACGTCGGTCACAGACAGAAAAGAAACAAAGAGAAAACCAGAACTAACATCACTACCACCAAGCCCAACCAACCCCAAACCCCACAAAAATCAACTTCTGTAAGGATCCAGTAAAGGGCCTGTGCGGAAGGAGACAGTGAAGGTAAGGAGGTTTGGTGGCCGCCCCCAGCCCAGCCTAGAGCTGTGAGTGGCAGGAACTGAGCTGAGGCTCTCCACAACGTTAACAAAGAATGATACTGCCATGAAATACACACTGAGCGTCAATCCGACATGGGCTTAATCGGGGTTGCTCTTCGTAGTATTACTTCTTACCAAATACGGCTAGAATTGTAAATACTAACACTTGTGTACGTAAAGGTTTTTAAAAGAAAGAAGAATCCTTAAGTGCCTTTAAGGAATGGTTTTCCATACCTTCTTTCCTAAAGATGCAAAGACTTTCCCTTGTGGAAAGACTATCAGGAAAACCAACTTCTGTATTACAGGAAGACATAGCTCAGTGTGAACTCCACCAACTTCAGAAACAGCCAACTTACCTGAATGATAAATATCTTCGGTTTTCCTACCAGACTCTGGCACTTGTCTCCTCTGAACATGTCTGTGATTGCCTCAATTTTGATTTGGGCGTCGTATGCATAAACATGATCGTTCTCGCCGTGACTCAGGAACACACAAACAAAGCAGTCAGCATCGCTGTGGTCAGCCGTAGAGACTGAAATAGTCAAGCGGTGTTTAGATGGCTAAACAACGATCTACAGGTTTAAAAAACATTGTATGTTTATATCATATAATCTCTGATCAGTCCTTTTTCAAATGAACCCAATTTTCAGATAGTGTAACAGTGCAGAGATTTGAACGTGCAATGATTCATCGTGGCTGAAGATAAGGGCTGCTACAAGTAAAAAGAAGAATGTTATTAACTTCTCGCTGCTGTAGGTCCGTCCTTTCAGCTCTCAGTGACTTCACTAGTTCTTTCCACGGAAGCTTCACTTACATTGCAGTAAAATAATCTGAAGTCTAACACTTAAGTCCTTCTAATGTTAAACAACTCCCTTGTGCACAAAAATTATTTTAAGTTAGATGAACAGAGAGAATGGAAGAAAAGATATCTGGAAATTCGACTACAAATAATTAGATAATAACGAATATATAGTTTCCTACCTTCATAAATTTTCTGCAGCACATCTTCTGCTTTCAGATCATCAAAAAGTCTGACTTCAAATCCAAGGTCTGTCAAACTATTGTTAAAACACATCAGTATCAGTAAAAATCTTGCTAAAAATATGCGTCAGATGCTACCAAATCAATTTCTTTCACTGTGAGAGGATGAATATTCATGTTTATGCATTATTTATGAAAAAACCCTACTAAAATTGATTTTGAACTCAAACTGGTGTCAAGTGCAGGTGAGGTAACCTGAAGTTGCCGCAGAGTTTGTTCTGAGAGGGGTCTGGACACACTGAAACCACAGGACTTGTGCCAGCAGTTTCTGTGACTCACAAGACTGTGCCTTGAAGCTTTTTTATTACGGCTTGTTTTGCCGAGGTTGCATAGGTGCCGATGTCTAAAAAATCTTTTGTTCTACACTTAAATGTAAGATTTAAGGAACTGCTTATTTGACCATGATTTCTAAAGTTTAGCTTTTTTAGTAGAGAAACCAAATTTCTTACCTGCGTTTCAGATTGTTTCTGTCTGCAAGAGTCCCACGTCTGTCTGACAGCCTCAAATGCCAAAAAAAGTGCTCGTGATTGAAGACTAACGCAACTCCTCTTCTTTGATGGTTCATTTTGTATTGCACTGCAGGATCAAGTGTTTGTCTGTTGCCAGAGACGGAAAACATTCTTGATAAATTAGTTAATGGCTAATCGAATTCCCTTCCTGTATTCCTGGTAGCTGAGATGTTTTAATTGACTAGAGACAATATAAGGCATGTAACAGCGCACTTTAGACTTGGCTCCGATTCCTTATGTTATGTGTTGAGCTAAATATTATTTTAACATCATTGGATAGTGCCTGTATACTTATTTGGAACTGTAGTTGTCTGAGATTTGCTTCAGGTTTTTCTACCTAAACCGACTGCTGCATCGTAACCAATAGACTATAAAGCGGTGATGAGGCGGTATGCATAGTGTATCTTGCAAAAGGAGAACCAATTTCTGTTATTTAATTTACCCTAACAAAAGGAAAGCTATGACAGTACAACTGTTCCTTAAAGTTTTTCATAACCAGCCCACAAAATACTAAAGCTGAAGAACAGTCTTGTTCTGAAGGACAGAACAAATGACCGAGCCAGCCTGTAAGTAGAGGGCTTAAAACTATGATGGTGACAAACATAGGGAGCACCCGTGTGTTTGGAGGAGCGTTCGGCAATTTTATTCTTTTAGGAGCAAAACTCAACCTCGAGCTGTGTGAGAGCACGCCATGGACTGTACACTTGGACCCCAAAGGTTGTTTCCAAGCGTTGGCATGGCTGTGTTTGGAGAGGCAAAGCAGACGATCTTACCGCTTTTGTAGAGGGAGCTATCGGGGCAGGGAACAGAAACTAAAGCGCTTCTGGCAATAGACAAGGCCAGTGCTACAGATGTACAGAATGACAGTCCGGGTCATGCTGCCCTAGGACTGGCTCTAGTCAGAGCTGTCATTTTTGGCACGTTACTGTCGTTTTCCTGCCATGGAATGTTCAGTTTGGGTGCAACTAGTGGAAGAAGTTGCTTAGAGTATTTGCCTGCAGACCTTTCATGAGCACAATGTGTTTGTTTTGCTACAAAATGACCAAAGTTGCCCATGAACTATTTCTGTTTCTCCGCTTCATTAAGAGCAACCCCTTAATAAACCATCTTTTTGTAACGCCTGCATAAGAATTCAGATGGGGAACAGGAGTTCTGGATGAGTGTTCAAAGTCTGGGGGTTTCCGCAGCGCTGGCTGGATAACCAGTAAGGAAAGTTAAGCAGGGTGCTTTAGCACACTCTCCCCAATTTGAGTACTTAGCACGCTAAAATGCAAAGATGATAAACTTTAGCCCTGTAGTTACGAATGATATTTCACCTGTACCAGTACCAGAGTTTATCTGGATTTTGGCAATTTATCTTCCTTAGGATTCAGCTTGACACAGGGCTAGCAGGGACTCTGGGCGGCTAGGTCCCTGGATCCTGTGACTGAGCATTAAAGGATGGATCCCTCAATCGTTCTTCCTCTGCTTAGCTGCACTCGCTGCGTGGGTGAGGCAAAGGACGTTACCAGGCAGGTAGTTTAACTCATCCAGGCCTAGATGATGCTGTAAGGTGGAGTATGAAAAATTCACAGACTCGCTATCCCGTGGTCCCTTTACCTTCCTTCTAGAGGAATATATTCCTGCACAACACTCCATCGTTTAGTCTGCCCAGTTGTTCCTTAGATTGTGATGGTATTTTTGCCAGAGTCTCTGCTCATTGCCTAACATAAAAGGAGTGCACTAAGAGTCCCTTCTGCGTGCCTTCGTAAAAGGGTGGTTCTACGCTGGTGTAGCTAAAACTAGAAACGCGTCTGTAAGTGGGTGGAGTCGAGTTGAATAATCCAGTCACGTTCTTAACAAAAATGGGAAAACCCTGCACTGACCTCAGTGCCATGGACCTTCTCTCTGTCATTGCCGTCAGAATTTTACCTTGCATCGAGTGCGTCTACTTCTGTGATGTTCTGATTCCCATCTGTTAGAGAGATCGAGAAGTGAATTAGCCACCAAGTCATTTCTTAAAGAGAAACAACTCGAACTTGCGCATCCAGCCTTGACGTTCAGCTGCCAACGAGAATCAAAAGCTCACTCACGCATCAGGTAAGCAGGCAGGCAGTTAAGCAGCGTCACCAGCGCTTGTCTGCACCCACAGCTTTGGGAGGCTGTTCTCAAGGTTCTGACCCCAACAGTCTGAATGGTAGGTGGTCAAGACATGCGTATTTTCCATCTGTCTGTGCATCTGTCTCTATACAGAGATATTCAGAGATCATGATTTTATATAACTAGCTGGCTCTACTTATTTAAACGGTTCTCTAACTCAGTAGCTATGATTTTACATAATTAAAAATACGCTGGTGGGTTTTTTTTTTATTTCAGTAATGCTGCTAAGGCAAAGCTGAGCGTTCTCTTTGGGCTGGATGCAGCATGAGAGTCATAGCAGGCTGCGTAACAGCATGTATAGCTAATGACAACTGAGAAGATGCAAGATTTATACCTTTTCTGCTAAACTGCATAGACCGAAGCATCTCCAGGAACAGACTGCACATAAAGGTAGCGTTGTGGGAACAACAGGGAACACGCATGTTTTGGGAGCGCGCAGAACTGAAGATGTGCAGCTGGTTAGGCCAAAATACTTACTCCTTTTGCTTAAGCATCTCGATGGGCTATAAAATCACAGCTCCTGCTACTACCAGTGGAGACCCACTACCACATGATGAAAACTCTGCTATACCGTACCTGTGGTGGTTAGTGTAGGTCTGCTGTCCAGCTGGACGTGGCCTGCAGTTAGAAGACACGATGGGTCATGCATACATGTATTTTACAACCTATTTGGTATGTTTGATAGAATCAGCATGGTGGGGGTCGGAAGGGCCCCCTGGAGATCACCCAGCCCGCCGCCCGCTCGAGCAGGGGCACCCAGCGCAGGGGGCACAGGACGGCGTCCGGGCGGGTTTGGGTATCTCCAGGAAGGAGACCCCACACCTCTCTGGGCAGCCTGTGCCAGGGCTCTGCCGCCCTCACAGCAAAGGAGTGTGTCCTCCTGTTTATATGGACCTTCCCGTGTTGGTTTGTGCCCGCTGCCCCTTGTCCTGTCTCTGGGCACCGCTGGAAAGAGTCTGGTCCCGTCCTCTTGACACCCACCTTCGAGATACTTATAAGCAGATACTACCTTTTCACATCTGTTTTTCACATCTGATTAAGGCCTTTTGTAAAACAAACAAACATATGTATCGATAGAGGAGCAAAGTTCACAGAGACATTAGAATAACCTTACAGAAATCTAGAATTGGCTTCAGAAGCTTTTATGCTAAACACCACAGCACAGAAGCGGGTGGCTCAAAGGAAGTCACATGCCTCTGAGCGTTACTATTTACACAGAAACTTCCCACAGGCTAACGTTGACCGTGCTTTCAGGTGTTGGGTCTTACAACCACTAGTGACCTGAACACACAAAAAAAGCTATTTCAGTTTGCTTGAAATATAACAAGCAGGTCAGATTAACGACCCAAGTGCTGAAAAGTGAGTGTAGACAGATAGAACCTAGCAACAATACCTATGCCTGTTGGGACTATGAAGCTGAAGATCTTTAAGAGTACATCTGTATGTTTAAATTTACACTGTATTTTTGCTTGCGTACCTGAGATCTGGCTGATGCTTTTGCCTCAACTTAAGGGGGTGGATTACATAAAAAAAACAACAGACCATAAAAATGTAATAGTCATGAAACTTCTAAACAGAAAATGGTGTCATGCAAAGGAAGAACAGAATCCCCGGGCCAAAAGAAACTAGGCAGAGGTCAGCTCCTAGTCTTTAACGTTTCATTGCCACTGTCATATTGCAGCTTCGTTCAAGTAAACGCTACTTAAATTATTTATGAAAAACTTTCTGCTTGTCTTACACGGGCTTGTTCTAAAACCTGATTACTCTCAGTGGGACTACTTGTCTTAAATCTCTTGTAGATGGATCGTTTCAGAGGAATCAAAGATCAGGTAGGCACTGGATTACACGGGGGTCTGACGGCATGTTTCCCTGGATGTGTTTTAGTATCTGTAGGTCTATCATTTGGGCCAAAGGATGTGGCA
>JMFS01131075.1:0-42058 GCA_000699545.1 Podiceps cristatus | reverse complement strand
AAGACAGAAAAAAAAAAAAAAAAGACTTCTGGTAGGTGAGCCGCAGCAGGGCAATTAAGATGATATAGCAGAGGTAGACATCTGCTCCTAGACAGATACAGTTCCACTGATGCTATCTATAGTTACAATCCTTCCGAGAGATAAACAACGTGCGAGAGCAATGCGCAGAAGGAAATGCCACACTGAGAAAGTGGTGATTGTGTGGCCCCTGTGGTCTGAGAAAGAGAGAGAGGCAGCAAGGGAAAAAGGGAGGGGTGGCATGTGGGGCCTGTACCAGGCACATGCAGGTGGCAGAAGTCATAGGACAGATGTGCATCAAGATGCAAAGCTGGAAGATGTGTGAGAACTGACACTGGAGGGGAGCAGAATTGCAGCAAAGATGAAAGGCACAACATGACCAAGAAAGAGAGAGGGATGGAAAACCCCTGTCTAAGTTCTATGCATAAAGTTACAGTTAATCTATGCTGATTTCTTTTTTTTTAAATAATATCATTAGTGGATGATTTATTCTCTAAGATTTACAGGTTTGGAAGGCTTCTCTAAGATTTGTAGGCTTGAAGGGCTTGTCAGAATTTCAAACTCATATTTAGGTTCCTCACTAACAAACTTCTGAACTATGCTCCCCAAAGTAGGTGATTACTTGTTGCTCTTTCATGTTACTGTCACAGCGATGCTCAGACACAGCAGGTAGTATTCCCTCTTCCCCTTCATGCCGGGTGCAGATAAAGCCTAAAGCAGGATGTGGTATCTACTCCGAATAACTTTCAAGCCAAGGATTGATCCTGTTTAATTTAGATAGGACTTGAAGCAACAGTACACTACATAGCAATCTCCACTACCCCGTCAGCTACAAGTTCTCTGAAGGTAAGGCATGTTGCCTCCGACTATCGCCGGCAATGCTGCTGACTCCTCATGTGTTGTGGTTTAACCCCAGCTGGCAACTAGGCACCACACAGCCACTCACTCTCTCACCACCAGTGGCATGGAGGAGAGAATGGGAAGAGTAAAAGTGAGAAAACTTGTGGGTTGAGACAAAGACAGTTTAATAGGTGAACTAAGTCACGCACACAAGCAAAGCAAAACAAGGAATTCATTCTCCGCTCCCCATGGGCAAGCAGCTGTTCAGCCATCTCTGGGAAAGCAGGGCTTCATCCCTTGTAATGGTTACTTGGGAAGACAAATGCCATCACTCCAAACATCCTCCCCTTCCTTCTTTTTCCACCAGCTTTATATGCTGAGCATGACCTCATATGGTGTGGAATATCCCTTTGGTCAGTTGGGGTCAGCTGTCCTGGCTGTGTCCCCTCAGGACTTCTTGTGCATCCCCAGCCTCCTTGCTGGGGCATGAGAAGCGGAAAAGGCCTTGACTGTGTAAGGACTGCTTAGCAATTGCAAAACCATCCCCGTGTTAGTGACACTGATTTGGTCACAAATACAAAACATAGCCCTATAATAGCTACTATGAAGAAAATTAACTCTCTCCCAGCCAAAACTAGTACATCATGTCATTTGTGCCTCAGTTCCTTGCAAGGAGAATTTGGTTGTTCTCTGATGCCAGGGGTTCGGAGTCCCACCAAAACTGATGGAGCATCCTTCTTCCCTCCAGCTTTCCTGCCGGCAAGAAGGCTTAATATTCATTTAACTTAAGTAGTTCTCCAGATTTAAAAAACTCTCTGGAGGACTCACAGCAAGAATTCAGGGCCAAGATGTTTGAAAAGGTGTCTGGCGCGAAGTATGCCCTGCTGAGGGCAGGTGCTCTGATTTGTGTGATGTGCTGTCTTCCACTTCTGGGGTGGACTCGGGTCTTCATTTACATTAGCAAAAGCTGAAGAACTGAAACACCAAAGTGTCATCCTATCTCGTTTTAGAATCTCAAACCAATAAATACTACTTTTCATAAGGTGTGTTATAATAATTCTTCAGCCTGGTTACCTCATGGTTTCATTTTGTAAAAAAGTGTTTCTTTTTCTGGGAAGAAGATAGAAATATCAAAATAAAGAGCTTAATGTAAAATCCAAGACTGAAGTGTGTCTCAACTCTTCATACAGCCTTGTGCTTTGAAGATTTTTTTAAAATTGCTACTCCTGAAAGGTGCTTGCCCAGAAAAACCCAAGCCTGAAATTTTCTGTTTATCTGAAGAAAGTAGAGCTGGACTTAATGTCTTTAATGAGCAATTCACTTGAGGACAAATTCTGCTATCCTGACTCAGTTTGTACCCCAGAGATGGTGACCAATTTAGATACTTCTTCTGTCCACAGGATGCTCATAAACAAACTCCATTTTATCTCCAACGTATTCATTATGGAAAACTGTGTAATAAGGCTTTCTGTTTGTTTAACTTCACTTTTGTCTTCCTTATTCTACACAGAGTAAACATGAACATTTGAGTGATGTAGCTGTTGGCTGTTGATTAATTGTTGTTTGGGCTTTGTTGTTTTTTTGTTTGGTTGGTTGGTTTTTTTTGTTTTGTTTTTTAATTCTTGCCTGTCCCTTTCATTCTGCCTCCTTTTAATTTCATATTCACATTTGCAAGCTTCATTTCTTTCTGAGACATGAATGTTTGAAAAACTCAATCCTGTGAGTTCCTGAAGAAGTGAAAAAAGCATAAAGTGTAGAGTTTTAATGTACATGACCCAAAGAACTTAATTTTTAAATATGAGTATGAAATTAGGTCATTGCTTTATTAAAATTCACCTAGATCTACATAAAAATATTGAAACATGAACAGTACCAGCAAGGAACAAAATTCTGCCACTAATGTGTCTGTTATTAATGTATAATTTCTGCTATTTCCATACAATTCATTCTGCACATCCAATAAATAATTCAATTATTTAGAGGCTGTCAGAAAAGGTCTGACCATTTGAGTTGATCAAAACCACCCATAATTTTGAAGAATATGGGCTTCCACTTTTAGAATATCTACAACAACCACCTATCCACGAAGAATGTCAGTTCCTAAGTTACATCCCTAATAGTCATCAGAGTGTAATAATTTCTCGACATTACAAGTGATAATGTAGCTTTGTTATTCCCATTAATTAATTCTTGGGGAATATGACAGCTGTTGAATGCATTCTGTGTGCTTAATCCTGCAATATATATTTGATTGATAACTATATTGATTTTATTACTCTGTCCTCCTGCTTTTTTTTTTTTTTTTTTTAAGTGCAGACTGAAATATCTGGGTTTTGTGAAAAATTTGGAGTGTTAGTATAGCAAAGAAGCACCCTCTCTTCACCTCCTTTTGTGTTTCTTAATGCAGAAATAGATTGATTTTAAAAAAATCACATGAATAACTTAAGAACTATATTTAAAAACGTATTTTAGGGTATTTTGCATTATTCGATTCTACTCCACTGTGCTACTTTCAGACGGCAGATTGTCATTATGACTGTACTTTGCTTTTTCACTGGAGTCTATCACTTGAAAGAGCGTCCCTCCCCCATCCCAGCTTTGCTTTGCAAGCTTTTCTGTCTTTTCTACCTTGCTAGAGGCATTATTAGGGCAGTTCACCTTTGACCAAATGGGCAGACGAACATCCATCCTCTGGAGCCAGTACTAGTGCTGTTTGGTAGTTCAGCTCTCAAATGGTACTGAACTGTGACCTCTTCTTCTGTTCAAAGACTAAATGCATAAACTTGAGTTTCCATTGGTGCCAAGCCTGGGAACCTGAGTTGCTCCCTAATCCCAGGTCTCGCAGCCAGCAGCACAATGGGCAGCTCACCATGCCAGCCGGCCAGCCTGAAAGAATGTCTTTATTCTCTCTTCCTCAACAAATTGCTTATTGTTTGGCCCACAGGCTGCTAGACCTTGTGAACTGTCCAAAACTTTATTGCTTTTCTGTTAAATTTTCTTCTCTTTTCCCTTTGATTTTTTTTTATAAATAAAATTAATTTCTATTTTTTATTTCTTAGTAATATCATCTTAAAAGATGGCTGTTACTTTTAGTCTTTTTTGCAGAGTATGTCTGCCTTTTGGAAGCCTGCAGGAACCACAGAAATCATAGAAGCCCTGCAGGTTTAGGGTCCTTAGAAAGAAGAGTCTGTGGAAATGTGTTACTATAATGCAGTGCTCAATATTACTTAGGGAAAAATGGGGGCAAATGCTTAAGAACATTCCCGAGCTTCCAAAGACGCGTACCATTTCTCTGCTCTTGGTCTTGTCTTCACTGCGGCTACAGTGTGGCCATTGTAAAAAGACTGAGTGTAGGACAGAATGCTTGTCTTGGGACCCTACATTTTGGAGCTGTTCAGGGGCAGTTGTCTTCAGGGGAAGTTAAAGCAGGCTGCCTAGGTTTGTCTGTTCTTTATCTCTTGAGCTATTTCTGGAAGCACCTTTTATCTTCAGTAGAAGCTTCTGGGAATGTGGTTGCAGAACAAGCATCATGCAAGTCAGAGCTAGGAGAGCATCAGCAAAGGCAGATGCTGCAATATTCGTCCCGATTTATCCTGGGAAAAGACAAGCTCCACAGGCGTGACTCCACCACATGAAGAGGGGAATAGTGCTCCATAAACATGCCCTAAACCAACACAGGACCCAGGGCACCCCTATTCTTCTCCCTCATCTCAGTAATCCTGTGTTGAGACATGTTCACATGTCCCGTCTGGACATAGGGAACTAGGAGAGGAATATCTTTGTGAACAGCAAGACAGGTTCTGCTCACCTGGAGAGTGCTAGCTAAGATCCATTTAAACAAACACTTGTGCACTTCTCAATCATTTTTTGCACACACTGTTTAGGGAAGATGACAAAAGTACACAGCTTTCTGGAGACATGCATGATATGAGAATCACAAATTTCTTAAAAGTGTATGCATGTGTGTATGCATGTGTGTATGTGTGGTTGGATATATATATAATTTAACACCCTTTCAAGTATGAGAACGGCAGCACAAGAGTAAAAGAACTGCAAAACTAAAATGTCCACATTAAGCTGATGCATGGTACATACCAGATGATATATATACTGCCTTATTGTTCAGTTGCGGCTCAGGAAGCTAAATGCATAATTTAAGATATATGTATAGTCTAAGGGTCAAATGTTGTCAGTTACACGAGTGTAAATCAAGAGCAATTGCATCAAAGTGACTGAAGTTGCAGCACCCTGGATTTACACAAGTGTTACTGAAAGCAGAATATGAGTCAATACATGTCATCAATACAGCTGAGTTAGTGGTACTGAGGGAATTTTATGATATGCATGCACCTAAATCCTTCAATTTATTTTTTTTTTCATTTTTTATCATATTGCATTTTATGTTTTTATTTTTTTTCTGCTTTTAAAGGAATAAGAGGCTCATATTCTGATTCTGTAAGTCAAACATCTACCTCCCTCATCTACCAAACTTTCTCAACCTCAGTTCATAATGACATGACAAACGTCTCATAACCGCAGAAAACTTACTTTCCTTACTTATATTAAAGGCCAATCTTAATCTACATAAATGCATAATTCTGAACCTCAGGCAGGATGTTGCTAGGCTGACTGGATGCCTGGGCGTAGAAATGCCTCCTTGACATTCACTTGGTTCCATTAGCAATTGTATAGGCTGCAATAAAGGGTCAGGAAGCAAAGTTTCTTAGACCTGTAGGAGAGCAGGATTTGGATGCAGCAGGAAAGGTTGTGGACCTGGCTCAAGTGAGTGAGCATGGAGAAAGAGTGGGCCGAATGGAAAACCAGCTGTCTTAAAAGATCATGGGATAATTTTCTTAACTGATGCTTCCTGGGTTTGTTATTGAGAGGTTCAAGGAAAAAAAAAATAGCTTTGCATGGGACACTGATTGCAAGATACAGACCTATGGCACAAATCAAAGTGGTATGAAACCTCATAATCTATTGGGGAACTAGCAGAGTACCTGTCAGATATACCTGGCCTTCAATGACCTTGTTTTGCATGGAGAAAGAATATATGATTTTCTGGGTTGAGAGGAGGTTTTTAACTCTGAAAGGAGGTTATGTGTTAAATATATGGTAGCAGTCTATTCAATAATAGAAGTCAAGTCACTTACTTGTGGAGGCAGAATCTGGTATTCTATCACACAAAATAATGCCATTATTTCTTAACATACTTTTAAATTGAATGTGTTATTTTTAATTCTTTTTATTATTATTATATTCTTGGATACCTAGGAAGATTTTAAAAGCTCAAAAGTAGATTCCCCAATATTCATATAATCAAAAATGGGTGAACGAATTTGGGACACACCAAAAAAAAAAAAAAAAAAAAAAGAAAAGAAAGAAAAAGCCATTTAAGATTACAATGATCAACTGTGGGGGCTTACTGCTTAAAAAGAAACAGAACAAATATGTCTGAAATAAGAAGGGCTGAATAGATCTCAACACTGTAGTGATAATTACAGTTAGATTATAATTTCTAAAAAAAAAAAAAAGAAAAAACTAATTATGTTGGGTTTCAGAAGATTAAGACAAATTTAAATATTGTGTATTGATACATTTATATAGAAATAATTGCATAAAGATGTAGGATTTTTTTTTTTTTTTAAATTAAGACACGTCTGTATATGTGCACAACACACACACCGCCCCTTAGCCAGATAGAATACTGTGTAGGTATAGATTTGTCAGGATTGTTTGATCCCAAAAGGATTCGTATAAGAAAAACTTCTCTTTCAGAGAAATGATCTCTCTAGAGACTGATAGTGATGATACAATAGGCTGGAGTTGCTATTATTAAAAAAAAAAAAAAAAAAAAATTACTACTTTTTCTGACTATGTTTCTTTTTTTCCCAGTGGGATTCTGATTCCAGACATTCTACCAGCCTGACATCCACTGGGAAAGTGATGACACCATAAATTATTTAAAGGTTTGAAAACCACAAGAACTACTGTATATAACCAGATTGGATTGACTTTTTAACTCTTTTGATTAATAATACATAAAGCCTTAGATATGTGAATTGGTCGAGTGCTAACCTGTTAACAAAAGGAGTAGAAAGGATGAATTCTAACGTTTCTCATAAGTTATTCTACTTAACACATTGGCCAAACAAAACAAACAAATGGAGTGCTCTGCCTTAGTCTTACACCTTCAGTGCACCATCAATATTTGATGACTACCTAATGTCTCTACATATCTGGCCATAGATGATATTTTGATCATCTGGCTTCCCAATTTCAAACTTCGCTGCTTTCTCCTGCATTCGTCAAAGCACGCACCTAGAAAGTAGACTGTTTCAATATCCTGGTTTCTTTTTTGACTTTCATTTTAACAGCACTAACTACTCAGAAGTGAAAAAAAAAGATATTTCAGTCTTCAGCAACAAAAAAGGGCTGGAATTTCCTCAGTTTATGACATTTTGTGCTCAGAGGCAGGATGGGAGTAGATATGTATGCTGCTTCAGAAAGATTTCATGTTCTACCCTTCCGCTGCTGGCTCTGTTTTAATTATCCCCCAGTTTCATAAGTTTTGGTCTCTTATATACTGCTTTGGGTGGAGCTCAGAGAAAAGAAGCGTTGTTCTTTCTTTCCTTTTCAAGTACAGATGAAGATGCATGGGACAGCCTGCATTTCTAAGCAACAAGAAAAGTTCTACTGGAGACAGACCACTTTGCTTCTGGGTAGCCTGACCCATATGTCAGCAGACAGGCTATCCAGGGTGATTTCAGTGTGATATATTAGTTTACGATAACAACTGCCGTTTTTTTTTTTTTCTGTACAATAGACAGGTACTATCCCTCTGGATTATTTTCTATTATCCCAACTGAAGCTTGACACCCTTAGATGCAGGAACAATAGGAAAACTATCTGTTTCTCTCCAGTCATTCCTGTGCACTTATCCTTTATCCATGTAATTCAGTTCTCAACTTCCTTCTGCACCAGACACTGACCCTCCAGTCCACCTGCAGTGTCCAGGACAGAAACGCTGATCAATTCTTTTTGCCTCTTGACATACGCATGGAGCCTTCCCTTCTTGATTCCCTTAATGACAAATATGTGTGACTACCCATGGTCCACTGTTACAACTTCTAAAGCTTCTGTACTAGCAGGCTAACCTCCATCCACCCTCTGTCCAGGGGCACCAAATGATGCCTCACCAAATATTTTTAAAATTCTAAAATGTATGAGAGATTAATTTATGCACATAGGAAGTAATATTTCAATTCAAAGGCACATCCTACAATTTTTGTTGGTCGATCTTCCTCAATTTTATCAGTTATTTTGGTGTAAATTTGTATTGATGCCATCTGTGGAATTCAAATGAATTTGTTACTATATGAGCAAGATCAGAATCACATCCCAGCTTTGAGAAAGAAATGAGGTTCAATTTCTTACTAAAATACAAACTTCAGAAAATTATAAAGTCCTATAAATTACACCTGAATTGGGTCTCACTTATGACACCAATAATAAATGTAAATTATTTATCAACACTTATTAAAAGTTAATGAGTCCCATCATCTGACTTTCATATACACACTTACTACGTGGAATCTGTTATCAAATTCTGTTCCCCGTTCTGACTCTATCACCCAATTTGTTCACAGCTCCCCAAAATATAATGGAAGTATATTCATACTCTATTAAAGAGAACAAGAATCTCAGCTGTAGTTAATTTATATCCACACCTTTTTTTTCCTTATATACCTACCATGTCAATAGCAGTGTAGTCACATTACTTTGTTAGCTACTATGGTTCTGCACACCATTTGAACAATCCATTCCTGTTCTAAAGCAAAATTCTAGCTGCAGTGTTATGTTTGCACATTTTCTTGCTGCATTTTAAGGTTTAACCAGGGGACTGAGACCAGCATCTGACTTTATCAGAATAGCAAGTATCTTTCCCATAGTCTCTTTCAACTGTCATTTAAAAAAAAAAATAAAAATAAAAATAAAAAAAACCCAGCATTTGTTTTCTTTTCCATCTGGGATTATGTGACAAAATGATCTCCTGCATCTAATCAATTATTTTTCTTCTGTATCTTTTGCATTTTTCTGCAGAACTATTTGCAAGTATAACAGAAAGATACTTTAGAGATAATCTGGTGATTATTACAAATTCAACCTCAGACGCTGCAGGCATTAAAAGATGAAAATTGCCTAAAGTCCACTGTTGTACAACAAATCTGTACCTCTGGACTCCTGTCCTGAGGTGAAAATGCAAACCAGAGAGATATTTAGAATCATTTTGACAGTTCATAAAATTAAGCAGGGATTAGGGATTCTCTCAGAAATAAATAAATAAAAAATATAATGCCACAGGGCCCAAACAATGTTAATCACATCTCCTTGCAACAGGTATTACTGCAATCCACTTTTCTGAAGAAAAAAGAAATCATATAATTAATCCTGGCATACATTTAGCACTGATGGTGCCAATTTAAAAATCTGAGTGGTTCGTTCAACATGTTAATACATATATATATATGCATACATACACATACATAATTAATGTATAAACTACCTATTTAGTTTAAGTTTATACAATTATAGGTTCCTATAGAAATGTTGTATATCTTTTGTATTCTATTTTCTTCTCAATTTTATGGATTAGCCCTGATAATACAAACAGTTGAATATATGCTTAACTTTGCATAATGAGAATGTCTTGCTGATTTTAGGATAACTCTTGATCTACATGAATTTAAGCAAAAGTCTAAGAGTCTACTGGGAACGTAATCTATGGTGCCAGTCATTTGAAACACACATTTATTAAGAAAATAATTGAAACAACTGCGGCAGACATAGATGACTTTAATCCCTGCTGCGTTTGCAGCAGGTAAGCAGCAAACATAGCTAAAATTAATTCATAGCAAAAAAGTGTGCAGCTGACCACGGAAATACATTTGGGGCAAGCATGGAGTTTCACAGTCATCCTCCCAAAATTCCCCACCCACCTCACAGACTTTTCAGTACAGTTCAGAATGTTTCCTTTCCTTTCCAAAACCAAAAGACAACATTGCAATACTAAGCAACAGTGCTAGACCACTTAGAAGAGCACATATCCTTTCCTTTCGGGGTGAGCAAACTGCATTCACACAGTGTACGAAATCAGAGTCGCTGTATTAGATAAGTATCATGTTTCAGTGTCTTTGGAACATGTTCAAGTTAATTTAGCATGTTTCTAAGAAACTGAAAAGTCCAAAATAGAACTGGCTGAATTGAATTACAAACATTTTTTTTTTTTTAATTTCAAAAAATAATTAAAAGCCTAGAGATATTTTTCAAGTTTTACCTTATGCACAAATTTTTGTCACGTAAGCACTGAATTTTAACCACATTTTTAATAATGTAAATACTGCTTTGTAATAGAAGTTAACAAATATCCTGATTCAAAAAAAGAACAAGAATTGCTCTTTACATAGTACAGTTTAGACATTTGAATTGTAATTAATTTTCATCTTTAAAAATTTCTTATGAAAATAATTTTCCATCCCACTTTAGTCCAGAATGCTGACTGGTGCTGGAATAATACATCACACAAATGTTGATTGTAATATTTAAACAAATTCACTTACTTTGGATTTACATCCCCTTTGGGCTCTACTTTCCATGAATACGCTGATAAATAAACTTACTGTAAGAAGGATCTGCTGGGAGGACAAATTATAAACAAAAATTGAAGAATACACGTGGGATATGAATTTTTGAATTCTAATCATCAATTGTTGCGTTAGCAATTAAAGCTGACTGGAGGACAATAATTCCATGCTACATTAGTTTTCAAGATGTCGTGTCTTCATGTCTAGATTTGTTTGGTTTGCTTTTGTTTCTTTTTCTGGAGAAAACACAAACTCTTTAGACCATTTTGCTGACAGTGCCCACATATGTGAGTGTATGATGTCTGTGTACTACAGCCAAGGATACTAAGAGACCAAGGCAGAAGTCCTTTCTCAGCCTGAATCACATTTTACTCATTTTCACCACTGATTTTAATCTGTGATTACTCAGAGTTAGCTGGAGGAGGAACCTGATTCTGGGATTTCTATGTCCAAGGCCACTGTTAAACCACAGGGTAGTCAGCAAAACCAAAAAGTCTATTTCACTCCTTCTCATTCTCCAAAAAATTTCCATTCAAAGTATGAATGGGGCTTTCAGAGTTCAGAGGGCTGAGCAAAATGTCTCCTGTCCAACACATGAATATTAAATAACCGTAGCTGCCAAGGCGAGGCTGGGTTCCTGTCCCCTCACAGGTTTGGAGGGGAAAGCCCTGGATTTGCCCCCCACCAGCCACTGCTGTCGTTGCCTGCACAGCTGTGCCATGGGCCACCGATGTGCCCAAATAGCCACATGGTCACATTGGGGCACGCTGGCCAGGCTGTCATCCCGAAGGGCCAAGGATGGCTTGTAGTGTTGGAGTATTTCTTCTTTGCTCTAAAAGAAAAGACTGGGAGGATATATAGGAACTAAACGCGACAGGGAAAGCAAGACTGGCCCGAGCTCCACGTGGCTGTCAGCCACCTCCCTTCCCTGTAGGAGTCAGGGCTTGCACACAGCAACCTCAGGGTGAATCTGGAGGCTGAGAAGCTTCAAGGATGGTAAAGCAAAAGAAGTTTCATCTCTTCACCCCACAGTTTCCTCTGTCTGGGCTGGGTTCCCAGAAGAAAGAACCTCTTCACCGTAGCCTCACAGTGAGATAATAGCACGATGCAAATAGTACTGCTGTCTGCCACCAGCTGTTGACAGTCCCTGCGCAGCCCCATCCAAGTCACGGTCATGCCATTCAGTTTTAACCCAACCAATATGAACTCTCAATTTTGTGGAGCAATTCATATATCTCTGACCCTAAGGTTATGCAGAACCTCATAACTGCAACGTTTACAAACACGTTCTTTATAAAGGTATTAAAAGGGTGTATGTAGATTTGTGCTTGTGTTTGTGTGTGATGTTTTTTGGTGTCCCTACATGTAAAGAAGAGGCTTAATGAAAGCCTCTTCCTTTTGGATTTTATTACTAGTTTGACAAGTGAGTAGCCATAGTGCCTTCAGTAAGTAGACCCACACTTTTGAGAAAGCAGCTGGCACATGCCTAAGTAATTTTAGCCAGAAATTACATCAATAGCAAGTTCTTCTTCTTACTGACAGCTGGAAAGTGAGCTTTGATTTATTTTTATTTTTGTCTTCAGGATAATGGTTTCTTACTTACTTATGTCAATGGTCAATAGCATAGCAAATCCTTCATCATGAGAAAGTGTGTATCACTTTTCAGCAAACCCTGGCCTTTTGAGGTGAAATGATACACTGCCACTTATTTTCAAGTTGACATCTCTCCTGGTTGCCAAGGCAAGTTAATTTTCAAATCAGCATTTTGCATGAAGCTTTTAAGCCAATCCAGCTAGGCAGTGGCTGCCATTGCTGTGTAATTAGTGTCTAAAGTACTTAAAATTAGATTATTAAAAAAAAAAAAAAATCAGAAAGATCAGTGATTTTGCTCTATACATGGACAGAAAATATTTTGCTGACTGAATAGAAGATCTGGATTTAGAAAATTACAGCAAAGCTTCAATCTGATCAAAAAGGGATGAAGGATGTGTGCACAATGATACTGGCAGACTTGAAGTGAGAAATGTTAGCTTCACTGTTCTTCAGAAAAATCAAATACACACACCTCCCCATAATTAATTCACAAACTGCATGACTTAGATACCACAGAACAGTAGCAAGTGACAGTTAGAGGAAGAGAAAGTAGTCATTGCAATTGGATTTTCATTCAGTTAAGACAGTTTTTCTGAGCATAGAATTGAACCTGAAATTGGCCTGAATTTCAGGTTTTGACTTGAACAGTGTCAAAGACTCGCAAACTTTCTGGTAATTATTTTCGTTCGTGATGGAGTTAGAGTCAAGAGAGAAATTTCTTTTGAGGGAAATGGTCTTTTTTGGAGACATCTCTCAATTGCAAGTTCTTCACTCATCTTAAGAAACAGTACTTGTTGTTTGGACCTCTGGCTTTAAACCAGATAGGTACTGGTGGGAAAAAGATGATGTGAAAGAAAAAAGGGGATTTTCTAGAAGATAGTCTGCTTAAAAGAGAGGCAGGTTGATGGAGAGAAAAGTGAAAAAAATAAAGAAGTACCACAAAGTTTGTAATAGATTACACGTAATACATCTATTTTGGTTACTTTACACTGGCTTTTTTAAACCTTATTTAAACTTTCTCATTCTTTCATGTCTATTTCGTATTTTTTCTTATGTTGGCATAGAAATGGTTTTATATTTGACTTCACTTACCACTAAACATCTATCAAAGATGAATTACAAAAATTAAAAGCTGGTCATTAAAGGGATAGGATTCACGCAAGGATCAAAAGCCATGCAGTACCTCAGCTTTTCATGAGTCTGACCAACTTTCTAGTTGCTTTTACTAGACACTTACTTGCATAATGAGAAACCTTGGATGAATGCAGGCTGTGTAGAGTCTCTGCAGCAGAATTCATGGGGAAATTCCACCTTCTATTGTTTTATTTGCACTAGACTCATTTCCATGAGGGGGAGAACTTGCATCACAGGTATCCTAAGCATTTGTCCACTTAATCCCCAGCAAACATCCGGTAGCATTACACTGGGGCAGCAGTGTGGGCACAGGCAGTTACGGTAGAGCAGCTGACCAACTAACTGCACGTGCATAGACTAATACACCTCTTGAAGCAGTTTATGTGCCTGTAGGTTTGGTCTCTGCCCCTCCTCTCTTTTCAGTATCATAAATGATTTTGTTTGGTTTTTTCTTTTTCAAATGTAGAATTTTGTGTCAAACCTAAATCCTCAGCCTGAGATGTACAACATCACTAATAGTGACTTGTATAAACTCCAGAAAAGCCAATTAATAAATATAAATAGTGTAAAAAAAAAAAAAAAAAAAAAAAAAAGGTAAAAGTGGAAGCAAACTGAGGCCGGGCTGATTTTTCACATGGACATTCTCCCTATAACATACATAATGCTAGCTGGCAAAAGGCAAGTTTAGACACTGTTATTAGTCCATGGGTGCTCAGTGTGTAAATCATATTGATGCACATGGTTGACACATCAGGGGTATGTGGAAAATAAACTGCCCAATCTCTCTGGGCCTAACAATTCACAGACCTCAATGATATACTGTAAGGTTGCTGCTGTTGACTTCAAAAGTAGTAAATCAAACTGCCACCAGAAGGTGCTGACAAAATTAAGCAATCAGGATTAAACAGAGAACAAAAGCTGTTCTGCATAGATAGTTTTTTCATATTCAGACCTACTAATATTTAATTTATACCTTTATTTGACTTTTATGAAATTGCTTTAATTCTGTATGGGCAATAGGTTTATAAAGCTATTAACAGTGCAATCCAAAGGGTGACTATTAATGGTGTGTACTTCCAAACACTAAGCTTCACTAAGAAGTATTGGCTTCGATACCATTAAGAAAATCTTATCTTTTATCAGAAGAATGCAAGGCATTGCTGAATGACAGCTGGTTCATATTAATTTGTGTATTTCATAAATAACATCTGCAAAGACTAAAAGTAAAGTAGGTTTATTGGTCACATCAATTTTAAATGCTGTCAGGGTAGAATTCCTTTTATTCACTCACAAAGAATGGTGTCTTTACCTGTCCTGCAGCTAGACAACTCCTGTGGTTGGTGTTAGCGTGGATCCAACCTAAAGGTATGAATCTGAAATGCAAACTCTGGGAAAGCCCAAATCCAGATCTAGGCAGGGTGGCTTGATTCTGTTTATTTTCAGTATTCAAAAAGACAAAATGAGAGAAGAATTAATTTGAGTCTGGACCTTGATTTTATGTATTAATAATATATGTGTCCACTTTGCTCTAGAGAAACAGACAATGCTTATTTGGTATTGTAATACTGCTTAAATGTTACTCAAACGAAGAATGCACACGTACCTCACATAGACACCACCTTTATCTTCATGGAGAGATTAATTGGAAGAGACGTTTCTTCACCATTAGTCTCCCAAAAGTTACCCTGGCAACTACAAATTTTGCATGGAAATGAAAATCAATGAGACATAAACACCACAAAGAAGTTCAACAGAGATAAACTCCTCACATTGCCTGGCATGGTGGCTGCAGTGAAGGTGTTAGCTGTCACTAGTGACTCCCAACATACAACGTATCTAAAGGTGAGCAGAAGGGCCAAGACCAGAATGCAAGAAACCTACTGCAGGCACAGTAACTGTGTACCAATCCACTCAAGCTGGGGCTGGAAAGTGAAGAGACGGTCAAAAAAATCCTCACAGTGAATTGTCAATTTAAATTGCTAAAAATCCTTCACTCCCCTGGAAGTCTTCTTTGAAAAACTGAAAGTGGAATCAAACTGCACAATCAGTCAAGTGCACAACTTCACACTAGCATCTACAGACCTGACACGGGTACATCTCAGACTTTCCACCTGTTTGTAGCATTAAAGCCATTTTTCTCCCAGTCTATGCAAAGAGGAGTTTAGAAGAATAGTAAGGGACAAATTCTGCTTATTGGAGATATGGAAAGAAGGACACAATATAGAATGGTTGCTTCTAGCCATGATACAGCTGTGTCAGTTCCTAATCTGTTGCCATTGCTTCTGTTCCACCACAGTTTTGCCCTATAAGAAGAGTTGTTGATAAAGTGAAAATATAGCATGAGGAGAGCACTTGAAAGGAGCTTTTAATGTTCTCTGTCTGCTTACTATCATTTGACAAAGGAAGGTATCAGACTCAATTACCTTAGAGTTCTTAATGAGGAATTATTAAAAAAAAAAAAAAAAAAAAAAGTCAAAAAAACCTCACACTTCCCAAAACCATCAGAAGTCAAAGAACTTGAAAATGACACTTCACTTTCCTGATGTTCACAGTGTGCTTTTCTGCTCACAAGCAGTCCAGGAGGTTAGCAAAAGAACCAGGTATTAATGAGTGACAGTGGTCCAGCAGAAACATACAGGTAGTTCCACACTGTTTTTCTTCCTGCCCAACAAGAAATGCCAATCACAAGCTCCCTACCCCATCAAAGCTTCAGAGAAGAGGTCAGTGTAGATCTAATTCTCCTTCATATTTGATCAGCTATTTTTTTTCTGTATGGTGAAGAAGGAGCATTATTGCCATTTGATCACTTGCTCTAACCAACAGATAATGCTACTTGAGATAAGAAGTTGAGAGCTGCCACTGTATAGCAAGTGAATTAATTCTGCAAACGACATCACCACCACACATAGGCAGAACTAGCAAGCTGCAAAGCTGATTATCACATTGCTGGCTAGTTGCTGAATCCAAAACTGCCTGACCTTTCTCAAGTCTCCCTAAGGTTTACAAAGTATGAGATGATACATTCTGACAAAACAGCAAGGGGAAATGCTAAAAAAATTCTTAAGAATGGAAAACTGTTCACTGTGGGTCAAGGATGCAGTGCCCCGGTGTAATCACAGGCATAAAAGAAATCAATACCACACCTAGTTCTGTGGGAAGAAGGGATAATTGTCAATCACAATTAGCTAGATGACGTTTACCTCTTAATGCTGGACATTTTTGCCTTTCTTGACTCATTGTATACCTATGGTTTTCAGTGTGTTTTATTCCCATTCATCGTGTCATCCTCTCCCAAGTTATTCTGTGTGTGCTTTTATCACTGCTCCTAATTTCCCATGCTCTGCTGGCTTGGGTTTGAGTGGCAGCAAGGAATCTGTAAGCAGGTGTTGTGGAAGTGAAGCGTGCCATTCGGCCAGTACATTAGGTAAAGTAACGTTCCCCTGGGAACTCTAATGCTTACAACTGCATCAGCCCCAACTGTTCCTGCGAGAAGAGGAAGAGGACAGTCCTGACCTGTTCTGACCAGATGTTTTGGAAATGCGCCCATTTTTAGCAGATATAATAGCTGTTAATTTATCAAAAGTGTAATAGGTATTAACAAAGCAGACTCTTCAGTTACAACCTAGTAATAAAATGCAAGAGAATAAATTAGAGATATAGAAGAGGTTACGTTTGAATGCGTAGGACTATATTCAATACTAGTTTAAGAAAATTTCCAAGATATGATATGACTGATTTAGACATGAATGCAGGAAAAAAGAAAAAAAAATATTTTTCATTAGCTTATGTCAAAATTGTTCATGAATCTGTGGAGAATAGACATAAGAAAAAAGGGCAAGACACCTGATGTAAACACTCGTGTTGCAATGAAAGTATCTGAGTTACAGCTATCGAGGCTCATTTGGGAACCTTAAACTTCTGCCTTGAGCTCTGGAAGGAAGGAATCCATATTTCACAAACAAGAGGAAACTGTGTTCTTTTTTTAATACCCCTTCAAATTGTTGAAATGAGGTTTGTCAAAGGATGAAACATTTATAAAAACCAAATATTCTGCCTGCCTTCCTCCTCTTTCTCCTACTTAATGGCCCTCCATTAGCTCACCAATTTTCTTAACGTTTTATTTTTTTTAAAAATAAGTACCTCTTCCCAGCATAGATATATTAAAGCAGTCATGCCTACTAACATTTTGAAATACAGGGATTTCATTCTGTTTCCCCTGTCCCAAAGGGGTAAACCCTCTTTTTTTTTTTTTTTTTTTTTTTTCCTATGAGGATCAGTGGAATTATAGTGAGTTTGCACTCTGGGAAACGAGAACAGAATGGAGTTCTGGGGGGTTTTACAGGTTAGGATTTTTGGATTTCTGAAGCACTTATTCAGGCTTTTTCCTTCACAATTATTAACAATAGTTTGCTGATCATCAAGAAACAAATCACCAGAATACTGTGCTTAAAATCAGAATGTTTTTTTCCGAATTTGATGGTCTTGTTGAGCAACAAGATTTTTTACACACAATCCAAGCACTTCAGTAATAATGATTGTTATTAACAATAGTCATATGGTAAAGGTGTCATTTAACAATAAATTTTGTTCAGCATTATGGTTTTGCATTTGCTCTTTCTGTCCAACTTAGAAAGACTATACAATTTTACATTCCATTTTTTTAGCTGTGTTATCATTTAACAATAAATTTTGTTCAGCATTATGGTTTTGCATTTGCTCTTTCTGTCCAACTTAGAAAGACTACAATTTTCCATTCCATTTTTTTATCTGTGTTATTTGAAGAAAACATTGCTTCTCCAGCGTAGCTTTTGTGGTGTACAGTGCCTATCTGTGCATACAAAGCATCCCATATGGTTGAAGTAGGCTGGAGGGGTTGCTACTAACCATATTTAAGAAAGCAGATGTTACTAATCTTCTAAATATTAGCCCCAAATGATGTCACTTGTGACTGACAACAGTTGGGCTCATCAATCCCTTCCAATGTCCTTTTGCATGTAACGTGTAAAGGAAAGCACATTTTGCTCAGGAAACATGCTTCTAAAAAGGCAGATCACTTTATATTACTAATGAATTGTTGAGCAGAAAGTCAGTTCCTGCAGGAGGATGTGTGTATGTATTACAGGCAAGAAGGAAAAGAAGTTTGCCTGCCAATAGGACATTCAGGGAACCTTTTCGGACAGCCATTTCAGAGTCAGGCTGCATTGTGACAATCTGAGATTTTTATCTCAAAATGCCTGTCTGTGCCATGCAATACACAAAGGCAACTTTCTTTTACATGTTCAAAAGACTTTTTTACAGGTTTGCACTTGAATGTAGGAGGTGCTTCTGTGTACAAAGCCAATGTCAGTTCCACAGTTGCTTTTAGGTCGATGGCACTTAGTGAGTAAACAAAAATGAAGGGTAACATTGAACTTTTGACCATAAATGGCACAGAAATTAAATATCTGCTAGTAGTAATCCTGAAATAAATTTGATGGCAATGTATAAGCAAGGGTTTTGTATGCTAATAACAGTGATTTTTTCATTATCCTTATAAATCCCTCTCATTCCAAACCCTAGAGAGTAGCCAACAGTCGTTGGATGTGAGTTGGTGCCTTTCCTGGATTTCTAGAAAGTTGCACACACAAAAAATGGGCTAGTATTTCCATCAGGAACAAGTTAACGTACTAGTGGTTTATGGAAATGATGCATCTCAAGCTCCCTCTCTTCTGCCAGTAATAGTATGCGTCTTCATTTTACTGCAGGAAGAATTTCTTTCCCACATTCTCTCTGTTCCCTTGCAAGGCTCACTGTAGGTCTTTCCCATTCAATTTTTGTTGTTGGCATCCTAATATTCTTCCTTACAGATACTGTACTCTGCCAACTCTGCCTTCTTCCATCCACACTTCACTCAGATATTTGCATTAATACTATTCTGCAGAAATGATGCTCAGGTATTAAGAATTTTTAAATCAGTTTTAAACATGTGGCCATTAAATACTTATGTCCCCATTTTTGGGAAAGTAAGTAAGAGCACTTACCTTAACACTACTCTGTAATACTCTGCATATCAGTCTAGGTTTTTCCTTTTATTTCATGAGCTTTTAGACTTCTTTGCAGAAGATGATTTTTGTTACCTGTTTACTTACAAAGACTGTATGAAGTTCTAGTCCTCTGAACAGAGGAAGACAGAAAATCTTCCTTGTTCCTAACTCTAGAGTCATTTTTTAGCTAAAATATCATCTAGAAGCATTATTTCAGCAGCTTTTGCAGGCCCAACCAATCAGTGGTTCTCTCTTAGTCTCTCTGTACACACATCTTTCTTTTAGAGTTAGGGACACCAACCCTTACAAGCAAGATGAGCAAAGGTATTTCCCCCTCTTGTACCTTTCCATTGCATCAGCCAGATATTTATGTTTCATTTGGAGACAGCTGTCTGGTTATACTATTGAGGACTGACTATTTTTTGTATATATATCAAACACATAGTAGCTGTTATGCCTATCATTTTCAACAAGGTCTGATCTAATTTGTAACAGTGTAATGCAATTCTCTGCTCCATGCTTACCTTGCAAATTTACATTTTTGCCTTTCATAATACATACGAAATGTGTTTACACTTTGCTTAGTCTCTGCTTGTTGCCAGCATGGACTTCAACTATTCCACGCAGAAAACAATTCAAAGTTGGGGAGAACTTGAGTGATTGGCAACAGCCACACATGGTTAAATGTCAGCATTTTGGTATGTCATTTAATGGTCAGACACTTCAGTGTATTGCCATCCAACAAACCTATGAGACATATTATCAAGGAATATATGCCAGCTCTTTTCCAGCAAACTGCTTGATGCCTGATGCCAAGTACTGGTGGGTGTATACCTTTTTATGCTGTCACTGCATTCAGCCTCCAGGGTGTTGCGTGAAAGGATCACTGGATGTTAATGAATAACAAAATGTGTCATTTCCCTTTAGAATTTGTCTATCTATCATATACAGTGAAAAAGACGTGTTTGTTTTCTTCTGCCTGTATTTACATGTGTGTCAAAATACGTACTGTTAAACCTGGCCACATGCTTAGACAGTATGTTGTCTTGTTAGTCTTTTTTTCATTATTACTATTGCACATGATCATATAGCCTGTTTCATATAAAAAATAAGAACCACAGCAAAATAAATTAGAACACAAAGGTCTATTTCTTCCTGCTTGGAGTAGTACCTTGTGTTTAAAACTGCACTTCCTATAGACAATGGGTTTGTAAGAAAAGCATTTAACCCATTTTAGGTACGTTGCTGCTTATATGTCACCAAAATACGATAGAAAATCCAAAATATGAGAACCACCATTAGAACTCAAAACCACAGCTGAACAAACAGTATAAAAAACAATTTGTGAATATATTGTATACATTGATATTAATGTTTGTCATGATCATATTCCTTTAATGACATACCCACTATTGCTCAATTTATTTATTGGAATAGAGAGTTCAGACCTGTAGATGATTTTCAAATAGTTTTAGGAGAAAACACATTAATTTTGGACACAGGCCAAAGCAACCCATGAAGGTCAGTCAACAAATTCATAGGCCAGTATCAGGCTGTTGAAGTCTGACTTCATGAAATCCTTGTAGGACACTTTCTGGTCAGCTAACAAAGAGGTGCAAAAAGCACATTTCTGAAAATAAGAGTTGGAAGAAATTGTTTATTACAAATTCTTCCTTCAGATCTTTTCAGAACCTTCCTGACTTGCAGATTTATGCTTTAAGCATTTGCCCACAGGTTTCCCTCAACTAGAGCAAGTTCAAAGCATCAGGGTACCATAAAGCACTTGAAATAGGTATCTCAGTGCCACTTCTCATATTGTTTTGCAGCTGCACAAGAAAATCAGTATAAATCCTATATACAGGAAGAATAGTCACAGGTATTAAATTGCACTACATACAAGTAACTTTATAAGACAATCTAGCAATTAGAAAATAGTATCTGTAATTTTCTTTGCAAATTCTAAATGCTATATGTGATTTTAATATTTTCACAGATAATGTATGCTGTTTCCCAGAGAAAGAGATGTGGTTTTGTGTGTGTGTACAGTTTTAACGAATACTCAATTCACTGTGGATCTTTAATTGTGTTTTTCAGCAAACTGATTTAAGGTTCCCTGGGGCACACATACTGCAGGATTGTGACATATCACACCAGGTTAAGTCAAAATCAAAATGTTATGTGATATGACAGCATGTAAAACACATGATTAACGCACCCACTGGGAAACTTGGCTTCATGAAAAATGGTGCAACAGGGAAACTCAGGGCACTCTGTGGTAAATTCTACTTTCAAAAAATAAAAAAATTCTCAAAAATATAATACTATGTTAGCTTCTGTTTGATATCCACAGATTTCTCCTTTGGATAAAATGTCACTGTCAAAGTTCAACAAATATTTATGGTCAATGTGAAGAGCAAAAGTTGTACTTCTCTTGGAAAAGAATTGGTTTGCTGTCAATCCAGAATACAATGACTAGGATGAAGAACCTATTAGATATTCGTAAACGTGGAATTTCACTCAGTAGTTCCCAAAATTGTAGGTACATACTATATCCTTTCTACTAAAACATGTAAAGGTATCATTTGCCAATACAGGGAGAACACGTCTCTTATATGTGTCTTCAATTCCCCATGTAAGGGGAACCATATCATGTGTCCACATTTTCTGGACAGAGAGCATCCAGTCTTACAGAGGTACCATGAAAGAGCTACACCAGGTAGACCTCAGATGCAGTTTACTCCCTCCTGATGCACTGCTGCAGTAGCTCCTAAAATTGCCTCTGTGATATGTCAACCCCAGTCTGATCCTGGACAGCACAACTATTGCCCACTCTTAAGGTTTTATGATCCTGCTCTGGTGCACTTATAAAGAAATAATAGATTTATTATTTTTTTCTTAAGCTATCTTTTATAATATCAAAATGTGGCACTATTTGGGAATTTTTAAAAGTGACATTCTATTGGAGTCTTCCGGTCCTTCCCTTGCTCTTCCCCTCAGCTTTGAACTGAGAGGTTAATTTCAAATAAATTTGATGAGCATAGAGTTTAAAAAGTACTGAGCCTCTTGAAGTCTTGTCAAAATAGCTGGCAGAGGGCAGAGATTCTCTTTTTCCTTTCTCAGAGACAAGCTTAAATGCCTCTCAACCATTATTAGACAGAAGAGAATCCACACTGCTACTCACCTGTCTTGGAAAGTAAACTTGAAATTCTTGAAACTACTCGCTTTTTATTGCAGAGAGTCTGACAAAACTTTAGTTGCCTAGTTCACTACACGACTACTTCCTGAAACACACTAGAAGTCTGGAACTCATAAAGGAATCGGAAAGGTGAGACCCTGTGTGCCATTACTAAGCCAGGACTGAGTACGGACAGGCCACCTCCCACAAGGAGGAACAGACAACCAAGGTCCTCCCGCTTAGTTTCATCAGTAGTTTCAGCTCGTGCTGACAGACTAGACTAGCCCCAAACTCTGCCAGTTGCTGAGGAAAAGAGACGCGTATCCTTACAACAGACCAAGGGTCCAGCTTGTGCTACAGCCCCAGTTCTGATTGTCCTCTGACCTCTGGCCCTGAAGGTGATACAGGGAAAGGTTTCTCAAGCTATTAGCCTACCTGAGCACAGCTACCACAGACACTGCAGGTGCCCTAGGAGCCCTGGGAAAAAGAAGACCCACGTTTACTGGAAGTAGGGCTGGATGGAGAAGGGCACTGAAGGGCTCTGTGCAACTCACCTGCCTGTGACATGCTCTGGGGTGAGGTAAATCAAGCAGAGCTACTGGAAAGGTTACAGCACCCTTGTCCACTTTGGTACACCCGGCATTTGCAGTAAAGCCCTCTAATACTCAAGTGTTGCTATTAAGGCAGAAGATAGATATATCCTTATCAATCCACAGATTAAAAAGGAAAGATGTTAGATGCATTTAGTGCCCAATCTGGTATGCCTTAAAAATAATGAGCCTTTCAATTCCATACTTCTTGAAATTCCGGATTCATTCAGACTTAAAATACTGACACTCACTGTTCCCAGTGTCTTCTATTTTGGCCAAATTTCAGAATCTCAAATGCTAGGACATTTTTAAGGGTGTTGTTTGGATACAGCATTCTTCACTAGTGCAGTGAATTCTCTATAATCTACAGAACCTGAGTATATAGACTAGATTAAGGGAAATCTGAGCATGACAAGTGAATATCCTTTCAATGGGATCACTAAGGATGGAGAGCCACAAAGGGAACTGTTTGTGCCAGCTTCCCACAGTTCTGTTAAAGCTTGCACATTCGGACCTGAAGCATCCAACTATTTTGGAGTGAAATTGTAAATCATGCTGGATTATGTAATGCTTAACATATTTTGAAGTCAGTGAGGAAATAATTCCCCCTCTCCCTTCTTCTAGGAAAAATAAAACATATGTCCTGTTCCCATCCTCCCACAAGAACAATAGGAATGGCTTAGGAATAATCATGTGTTCTGAATGTTCAAGCAGTTGATTGAGATGTGTAATATTTACAGGTTTTTACATCTAAAGTGGAGTTTGCCAAAATTCAGATTTTCTCTTTTTCAAAGAAAATATTTGAATTTCTCAAATCCTAGAACAAAACATTTCAGTGTTTTTTTGTTTTTTGGGGTTTTTTTTAAATTTTTTTTAGAAATCAGCCTGTTCACTGAAATCTGAAACAACATCAGACCTTTCTAAAAAAAAAAAAAAAATCCCTTTTAAAATATTTTTCCTTATGGGAACTTATTTAGTTAAGACAGTTTGGAAATTGCTCTATTTCGAAGAAGCTCACCCTCACAACTGTAAAGAAATATTCCAGGTGAATTACTGACTCCTCTGTCAAATGGAAGCAGACTCCTGTAAAGCATACAGAAGAACTTTGTATTGATGGTGTGCTTGAAGTGATGTTATAAGAAGTTATTGACATATGTACACACAGAATAATAAGCATACTATATTAATCCACTTCAAGTGAATAAAGACATTCCTGAGGTCTGGACAGTATTTTGCAGAGTGCTACAGACAGGTAGGGTGCCTGATACTCTTATAAGAACTCTCTGCCTAAAAAAGCATACTTTGCACTGAGCCCATCCACAAAGTTTATACCACGCGCGGCCGAATAGCCTTTTCATTCTGCGGGCGCAAGGTAAATGTTGCAACTGTTTTTGTCAGCAGTGGAGGTACTGAAGAGATCAAATTGCTGTAAGAAAAAACCCAGCCAGAAGGAGGATTTGCGAGGGCGGCGCGGGAGCCTGGCGAGTGCTGCCCAGCCAAGCAGCAGCGGCCGCAGCTCCCGCTCCCGCCGTGGGCTCAGGTTCCTCGCCCTGAGCCAGAGAAGCAGGGTGCGCTGCAGAGGTCACACATGCTGTCGCTGGGGAGAGAAGGGGGGGAACGGGAACTCCAGCCTGCGTGGGGGTTGTGTATGCGTGCGCCCGTGGTGTGTCTGTCCTTTAAATGGCCTGTTGGGATGTATGGCCTCGGATGATTTTAGGAGACAGACACTTTGCTACTGTACCCCTATGGCAAAGTCCTATGGATTTAATGAGGTTGAAGACAGTGGGATTATACTGAAATATAACATCGTTTCACAAAAAAAAAACTTTTTAAAAAACCCCAACACCTATAGAGTTTAATAGCAATGATTGTCTTATGACATTTTAAAACCAACATATGTGTTTTTAATAGAACATTTTATCTCTGCTGTATATTCCTTTGGGTTGGTTTAAAAGTGCTATAGACAACTTATCATTCTCTGTCCAGTTATATTGGATTTTTCTATGAGAGGTAGTTGAAGTGATTGAGTCGTAATAGAAATGGACATCTCCATTAAAGAATAAGTAACCATGCAGTTGTGCTGGAAAACCAAAGCAGTGCTTTTGCTGACATGATCCTTTCTTAAAACAACATGGTGCAAACGAAATGCTGGCTGGGTCTTACTTAGTGTACTCAGAGTATACCTGGTGTTTTTTCTTAACTTTATGCTTTTGCTAGTTGCATAAAGTGTGATTGGTGCTGAACAAACACAGAGGGAGAAAAGGGACCATAGCCCCAACAAACTTGCTATCTGAAAGTATAGTTCACCAAAACATACATGATACATTATGTGAAAACATCAGCAAGAAATGCCTTTGTATGTATTAGCATGTTTAAGTGGACTCTTGTGCAAGTGGCAAGAGTCATGTTTACTTCTGTTACAGAGAAGCTTCTGGTAGTGTGAGTGCATCACTCCTTTCTCTGCTGGTCTGCCAAGAACATGAAGGGAAAAGGCTCACTACAAAATTTCAACAATTTATTACATGGTAGGGGCTTATTTTTGCCTATTAATCCCATATTTCTTTTAAATGAAGACATAAAATTATGCCAAGTTACCATGCAAGTTGTAATATTACCAGCTCTTAGCTGAGGTGAGAAAACCTGTCAAATCTATTTCTTTTGGGACTGAAACACAACTTGTTCTGTAAACTTGTTCTCTTCACTGGTCGCCCATTCAGTTTTCATGGGTTTCTGCTATTAATCGTCACCTTAACTGCTGAACTGTGAGGCCAACAACATTATTAAATATAGCTTTAAATACTGTTAATGTGAAAAATTTGCATCAAAGATACAATCTATGGCCAAGGACTATAAAATGAATTTGCTTTATATGGAAGACTGAGAGCGGATTTTGTAGGGGCAGTTTCTTAGCTAGAAACCTCATTTTATAAAGTTCTCAGATGCTTGAGAAGTTTTAGAGAAGACTCTATTTTTCATAAAAACCTCTGAGAAGTTACTGTTCTAGCTAATCCAAGAGAGAAGACAGAGGACTCTAGGCCATGGAGTAAATTAAAGTCACATCTTATTATTCCTTATTAAAAGCAAAAAGCAGGTCAGTTGCAATTTAAAAGGAATACTGATTGAATATATTTAAACCATGTTCACATAACTGAGGGTTGCGAACATCAAAACAAGCCACTCAGTACATGAATCACCAGAGGACAGAGGAATTAACTGATCTGTTAATGTGCAAATGATTTCAAAGTGAATAACTAGGCCTGTGCATATTTGAAAGGAAACTGGAAATCCTACAGAGGTATACAGCCCTATAAGCAAATAAAACGTGGACATGGAAATTCAGACCTGCATTCAGATTTTGCAAAACTGATGCATAATAGATTCTGTTAACCGAACCTAGGCTAGAGAAATAACCACCCTCATTACACACTCCTGAATTGAAGGTCTCCCTGCAAATTACTATGCCTTGGCCTGTTTGCTGCCTGACTCTTCCTGCCATGGGAGTTAATACTCGCACATCTCACCTTTAATTTCTCCTGCTAGCATTCATTGTCACATACTGTACCTCTTTATATCCATGTCATAGAGGGACTGGAGAAAAAAAGGGAAAAACTTTGTTATCTACTTTCATTGACCTGCCTGAAATACTTAGTTCAGTTAAACAATACTAAAATAAATAAAAAAGCTCATATTAGGTATACAAAAATGAAAACTCCACAGCTTTTAATTTAATTTTATTTTATTTTATTTTTTAATTCTGATGCACAGCAAGCTCTTTATTCTATCCATTTTTAATTTGCCTCCATTTCACATATGGCTGCGCTCTGCTCTACCATACATGAGATTTCTCTCAACTATATATTTCTTTTCTGTGCCCAGAACATTCTCCGGGGGGATTTGTAGTGAGTGCTGTTTCTTTCCAGACTTTTGAGGAGCCTGCCAGAACGGAGCCTTTACTGTTGCGGGACGAGTCTCAGGAAGGGCTGGCCTAGCTGAGAAACCGGGCACACCATGGAAGATCCCTCTTGCCCTCTCCCCTTCTCTACAGCCGGCAGCTGCACCTTCTCCTCAGCCCCTGCCTGCTCCCGGCACTGTGCCCTTGCTTTTTCCTGGAAATCTAAACCTGGGATTAGAATTAAGATAGTCCTGCATCAGGTGAGGGATGCTCAGACAGCCTAAAGTCAGCCTCAGTAGAAGATCCTGACCCTCCAGAAATGTTGCCACTGTACACAAGCAGTGATATCTTTGTGTGGCATTTCACGATGCCAAGAGAGGAAGGCTTGTCAGCAACAGATTTTGGCTCTAGGACATAGAAGGCCACAGTGACCCAGTCAACAGGAGTTCAGGCTTCCATTGTAAGGTAATGTGATGCCTATTGTCCTGCTCATGCTGGAGGAGAGATTAGATATGGTCTAATTAGACTCCAACGTCAGTAAAGTGTATGGAAAAAGTGAATCCATCTTACAAGGGAAGAAACCTTTCTCTCCTTAATCATTCTCAGTTTCCAACTTGGACCCAAACTGTTGCTGGAACCTCTGTGGGCTCCCTTGGTAAAAGGATGAAGACAGCGGATAAAAAGGAACACCATTTCCCTCAAGTAACCAAACATTGTACCAAGTCCCTCTTTTCTTCAGCCTCTGTGGGGGCCTTTTCCTATGTTCTTTTCCACCTCTGGTTTATTAATGAACCAGACCTTCTATGGAATGGGTATCTGCATTGAACTACTGCTAAATTATCATAATTTGAATTTAACCTCTTGATTTATCCAATATGTCCTTCACCTGCTGTGGGGAAGGAAATAACGCCTTAAAGGAGGCACGGATCCGTTTGGCTTCTACTGGTGAGACAAAGCCCTTTGGCACATATATACTGCAGAAGGACATTGCTTTCAGCTGGCCTTTGAAGAACAACGGGGACTTTAAAGCTGAATGGGCTTGAGAAATGTTTAATGATGAACTGTCGTTTCCTAAAGGGAGAAGTCAACCAAAGTGTACTTGGTTTTTAAATGGCACATGTTACTGTTTGGATAAGCAAAGGGTGAGTTCAGCTAAATCCTCCATCAAGAAGAAACCTAAAATCATAGCTGTTTGCAAACTGGTAGTTCACACATTTTTTGGTCTCTTTTCTCCTGAAATTATAACATGACATGCCTATGGAAACAGTGAAATAAAGGGTGGGTTTTTTTTAAGAGTAGAATAAAATATCAACGTTTATTGCAGCAGATTTACATCTAATTTTTGTAGTACTACTGACACATCCTATCAGATTCGTAGGTTTCCAAATATTATATTACTAGTTTTTTGAATCTTATTAGTGGGTTTGCATGTATAGTGTTATTGAATTTGTTGTTTGCTAATATGATATGAGAAATTGTTATGGTATCAGTCTTTCCAATAATATCTACATTTTTAAATCCTTAAAGCATACTCCTATTGTATTGCAACCAGTAATAAGATATACGTATTATTTTTAGTATTGATTTTACACTGCAAAGCTATCAGGTTTACATAGTATTTATTAATTTTAATTGCCCCTAATACCTCACTAAGTTAGTAGGATGTTTATTTCGAAATGTAGCGGGAGGGGGAGGAATATTTTATCAATTTACAGAGAGTTTATAAGACTGAAAATTCTGGAGTCAGCACAACAGCTTAGGGCAAAATCCTGCTGTTATGCAAGATGGTTGCTGAGGAGGGGGGAGCCAGCCTGCTTGTGCAGAACCGGGTAGGGCTGGGCAGCTAGGGAGAGAAGCTGTTCGGGGAAGGTGCCCTGTGCTATGCGTCCTACCTGCTAGTCAGTGCCCAGCAGACCGTAGCTGCCACTGGTCTCACGGGTGCTGGGTGGAAGGGTAGCAGGTCCCGGAGGAGGCAGCAAGCGTGGGTGGAAGGAGGGTCCTGGTCCCTCCCCACCCTATGTCCCAGCACCCAGCTGTATATCGACCTACTGAGGGGTAAAGGTTTACTAGCGAGAATGGCAAAAGAGCCCTATGTTAGTGATTTTACGCTATGTTGAACAGCTTCTAAAATTCCTGCATATTTGGTTAAGAACAAATATCCATGGATGAAGACAAATCGGTATTTTAGAACCAAGTTTATATGTTATCTTTAAATCACATTCAACATACCATTTAAGTTATGCATTTTCTCATGAGTTATTACTTATGCTTATTCTTACAGGAATTTTCTAACATTCACTCATTTATATTTTAAATGGTCTCATGCCACTAAACATTTATGTTCTGGGGGAGTTTAGCTGAACTTTAACAAAAGGCTCTGGACTGGGTTGCTTTTCTTTCCCTGTAAGTGTGAGAGTATGCATTACTATTCAGATCTAAAAGCACACTATAGTGTAGAACCTGGTGAAGAATCCTACAGCCTGTAAAGTAAGCGAACTCATAGAATAAATGAAGTCTTCATGAGAAGATAACACTTTACTCAGAAGTTCATTTTTTTTAATTACAAAATCACTTCAAACAGTTTCAAAATGTAATGGAAACAATATGGTGTGGCTCTTGATGTTGGCTTCTGCAATTAGTGTGTTATTAATTAAACTCTCGAGTAATATAATAACTTGACTGTTGGAACCTCTCTTTGCATTTAAAATACATGCAGACTGTGGCTCCAATTATAAATAGACCATAACTCTAAAGGCTTAAAACTGCAAATTAAATTATTCAGAGACAAATTGTTAAATTTATGTTATATTCCTGAGAAATTATTTTTGTGCATTTTTTTTTGTTCCATGTACTATATCCAAGTATCTTTTTTTCAGCGGCAAATTTTTGTTGCAGTGGACATATGCATCTCTATTTCTCTATTAACAAACATTTCTCTATTAACACACATGCATGCACACACACATGTGCTCACGCACTCTTACAGTTAAATGTCATTTCCTGAGCAATGACCTGAATGTATCTAAGTGGGGATAAGTTGGTCTGAGACAGAACTAACTACCCTGTTATCTCTGTCCATTTACTATTTGAAAAGCTGTTCCACAGAACTGCATTAGCCACATGACATTGCAGAGGAGCTCCAATGTTCATGCTTTTGTTGAATCACCAGTAAATTTTCTACAGTCCCAACCTCCTCCAACCTTTGAAGAATGTTCATGGTTTGGTAAATCTGTTTGTAACTCTCAAAAATCTTGTTGTTTTCTAGGATGAAATAGCAGTTGGTATGGGAGTCACAGCTCCATCATCCATCTCCAATAAAATCAATTTATGAAGGTGTTTTGTCATACTTACCCTTTATTCATGGCCAGACTTAACATCTGTTACCATCAGCGAAAAGGTTCCCATGGACTGAAACAATTTTTGGTTTAAGAACTCAGTTTAAAGACTTTACAATGCTAAATCATTGGTCAGTGACCTTGAATCTCTGAATTAAAAGTGCCCAAAGAGATTGGGGATGTCCAGCAACAAGTGCTGCTGGATTATAAACTTTTGGCAGCCTTGTTTGGGAACATTTGTTCAATCAGCTATAGAGTTATGCTGACTAGATCTATATGGAAAACTTTAATACAGAACATTTTGTTAGAAAAATGGTTTCAAGGCAAGTGACTTTTTTTTCCCCCCAAAGCTACATGGATATGATTAGTTTTCATGTAAAAAAAGAAAATATTTAAATAAATTATTTTTAGACTTTAGGGCAGATGCTACTTAGTACTGATTGAAACATTCTGCTTGATCCCAAATTTTACAAGTTTGTGTTTTGTTACAAAAACAATGAACAAATGAAAAGCAATAGAATGTTTTAACCAATGCCATATTATAATCTGTCAGCAGATTATGCATGGCTATTTTTGGCATGGCTTGACATAATATAAAACGAATATAGGAATATAAAATTAGCTTTGAAACAAAATCTCTACACTTTCCCAAATAAAGTAAGTTTCTAAAATGGCATTTTTTTAAAAAAATAAATGTTGGTGGGGATTTTTTAAAGAATAAGAATAAACTTTAAAATATTGTTACTTTCCTATAGATCAGAAATTTAGCACAAAACGCCAGGTCAGTAATTCTTCCATATTAACTTCAGACTTCATCTATCTCAGTATTCTCATCTTAGAAGCAGCCAGAAGAGAGTTATGAAAAAGACTCACAATATATTCCTTGTGTCTTATTCCTGTGTTTTCACAAAGAAATAAAAGAACTAATTCAAAGTATGGTTTAGAACTGAGGAAAGCTACCAACCCTATTCAAAGTACCCTCCTCCCCCACTTGAGGGGAAAGCATAAACTAAAAGTAAATCTTTATCAAGGTAAGGAACAAGCTTGGTGATATCATCAGTTCCAGAGCTATATCCACTGGGGGGGAGGGTGTTAGCATCTGTGGATATTGGTTTTGTCTCTCCACCACCAACGAGCTATCTCGTCAACCGAGCTGCCAATACAAAGTCAAACAGCTCTAAACCAGCTGTATGCATTCCTCCTGCAGAGCCAGCTGCAGATTTTGCCACAAATCCAGTGCTGGCTCCAGAGGTTTTGGTGCCCTGGGGAAACTAAGGAATTTCTGTGCCCTCGAGCGCAAGTTTACTTACTCAGGCACAAAACACTGTTCTGTCACCAAAATATTGCGCACCTCCATGGCTGCTTATCCTACACACATCAATTGCTTTTCTTCAGCACCTCAGAGGGATTTTTTTTCTATTGAAAATTCCAAGCAATTTAGGAGTATGCACATCTTTTCTTCTATACTTTCATTTGTCATTGAAATGCCTTCCCAGTACTGCTAATATTTTGGAGAATATGGGTTGTCAGACATAAGAATTCCGGGTCAAAAGCCTTCCACTTCTCACTTACGTGGAAACAAGAGACTGAGTCTTATCCATTTATGCTGCTCCTATCATTTTGGCTAGACTTTTCAAAAGTGCCCTCCCCCACAACTTCTTTTGCAAGAGATGCTAACGTGTCCCCTCAAACATAATAGTTCTGTCAGACAGCATGACAAACCTGCACCAACCATGAGACATGCTGATAACAACAGTAACAACATCCCATTATCTAGATCAGAAACGTGTACTCTGTTTTGGACTCAAATTGGCCGTGGATTTGACGGGTAAGATAGGAGAATCCACTCACCTGCCTTTTAACATAGGAACAATAGCTATGAATTGAATCATCTTATCTTGAAAAAGAAATGTGGGAAGGAGTTTCAAAGGTCAGGTAACCTTTCCTCCTGTCTCAAAGCAGGATCAGTGATGTCTTTCTCACAGGTGCTTGTTGAACCTCTTCTGAAAGACACATTGCCACAATGGTGGCAATTCCAGCCTTCTCGATTGCTTGCAGCAGAAGGAAGCACTGTGCCATTAATTTTGGATATTAATGATTTAACCTTTAAAATATTTTTTTGTTGTCCTGGTGACCGTGCAAACCGTGTCTAGTATGGATTTCAAATTTCATATAAATCCTTAATTAAGACCTAAAGTCAATCCTTGATTATCTGGCATTGGAGAACAGACAATTTGCATTTTGTTTCAGATGTCATTTATACATTATTATGGTTACTACTGGCAATGGGGGGAAAGGGTTAAAGCTTATATTGCATTAAGAATTTGCATACTGTACTTCAAATACGGAGACAAAGAAGAATCACAAAGAACAGACTTATTCATTAAAAACATAGTAAAATACTTTATCGCCTGTTGGTCACAATGACTTGGAGTAATCTTTATATTACCTTCAAAGACTTTCAGTAATCTTTATATCATGTCATAATTAAAACAGAGATAGGGCTGTTAGCTTCATTTCTTCTTAAACATCTTAAAGGACTTTTTCTGAACCACATTTTATGCAGGCAGAACTGCTAAAAATGTGTATTACTCTTGGTTTCATAAAATTGTAACAATTGGATGCAATATGATTCCATGCTTGTACACAAGAAGTTTTACACAGAGAAGAACACAGACTTTAAAGAGTGCTTTCTCTACACATAGATGAACTTCCCAGCTACTCATTCTAAGCATTTGTGGAGATTAAGCATTTTTGAGTGCACAGCCTACAAATAATTTTCTGAAGTATGTTTAAAAATATTCATAATGATTAGGCCATAAATAGATGTATTACTAACATTCATTGGTCCCTGGATCAATAACTCACTGGGGAAAAGAGTAGAGAAACATGAAAGCTGATTCAAGAAAGTTGCACGGGAAGGGAAAAAAAAAAAAATAATGAAGACCTAGTGCAGTCAAAGATGTTACAAGGATAAAAATCACCTAATTAAGGGATAATCTCTCTTACTTTGTACTACTGGAGCAATAAATGACTGCAGAGATTGAGTAATCAACAAAGCTAAAATGGTGTCTTTAAACGGTCTTCAAACTTGTTTAGCGTGCTTGTGACAAACAGGCAAGATTATTCCAAATTCTCTGGTGATGTAAATAAACATAATTCCATTGATGTCGTTGGAATTGCACCCTGTATGTCAGCACATATTTTAAGCTAGTTTTCTTTCCTCCCTTGTAAGGGGACCTACTTATGTTGCAGTACCATCTTGGTGATTGAATGCTGTTTTTTCAAGAGACTGGCAGAGGAGGAAATGAAGTGGTGCAGTTATCAGGTACTGAGTTAAGTCCTAGTCCCATATGTCCACAGAGAAACTTCAGAGGACAGATTCCCTGCATCAGATGCACAAGATTGGCCTATTTGTGAAGGGATGAAGTTCACACCTAAGTGCTTACAGATACATTTCTAAATTAGTAATAGAGGCCTGATATTCCAGCAGGGAGAAGTATTCACATATCCAATTAAACTCCAAAATAGCTATGACAGTTTGAAAAGCAGTTATGTCTTTATTTTAAGAAACATCTTCAAGGGATTCAGAATTCAAAATGCTGGCCTCTGCCTTCCTGGGTCAACTGCCTGTTGCAGGCTTGTAGCATTGTGCAAAGTAATGGTATTATACAGAAAATACCTTCCATTCAGTGAAAAAACAAACAAACAAACAAACAAACAAACAAATAATGGGTTTCCTTCTTTCCTTTCTTAATTGAGGTTGGCATATGCTGAAACATTAAATATCCCTCCAACCAGCTCTCTGAATCCAAAGTTGGCAGCTTCAGTCTGTCTCCAGTTACCACAAATCGGAATTGCACGGATTTTTTTTTTCTTTCTTTCTTTTCCTAACTAAGCTAGATTTTTTTCTTTACTCATCAAGGACTTGAGACCACTTAATTATGCTGAGCAATGTCTTACTCTGGGTGTAGTCCTATTGACATTTTTACCCAGCATGTGTAGTGCTGCCAGATTTGTCCTATAAATCAGAGATTATTCAATTAGTCATATCCTATTTAAACAAGGGCTCATTTTTAAAATCATCTGTACTCTATAAGGAGATAGCCTTTGACTTAAATGGTAGAAAAAAGCCCATAGTTTAAACAAACATGGAACTGTTGTTGTAAAGAGTTCATAAAGATGAAAGTTTGGAGACTAAAATTCTCTGTTTGGGAGCCAGAGAGTGGGATTGCAAAGCTTGTATTCTGCTCAGTGTGTGTTTACTTTAAACCTAACTTCAAGGTAGAAACTAACCTCTCCTGGAAAGAGTAAAGAAAATATATCTGTGTACTCTTTAAAGTTAGGTTTCCTTTAAGCAGGCACGGCTACAGGTGCCAAACGGTCTGTGTGACTGATGTTGAATAAAGTCTATGTGAGTCTTAGCTGCGATCAGCAAATTCATTTAAGCACTCAGGTTAATACTAAACTCAGACATTAATAGAGGAAAATGCACTACCAGAGACTCATTTCTTTGAAAGAATGAGTTATGCAAGTAAATAGCATTTTAGCTATACACCTTTTACATGTAAACGGGAGTACATAGGAAAGTTTAATTAAAAATCTAACTATTCCCTTGTCCTGTGGCTGCATGCCTGCTAGGGTTAGATAAGTGCCTTTTTTTTTTTTTTTTTTTTTTCCACAATTATGCAGAATTGTTGTACTGTTGTGCCAATAAACAGTAGCTTTTACATTAGTTGAACACTTTCTGGTAATGCCACGCATCAGGATGTTCCCATGGATACAATGAAGGAAGCAATATCTTGGACTGATGCATTAATAGGGATATGGAATCATAATTATGGTCCATGGTTAAAATCACAACCAAGTCCCTTTATAAGCTCTTACTTGGTCTCCCTTTATTTCAAATACACTCTTTAACTTTGCTTAGAGTATTATTTTGGTCTGAAAACTTGCCAGGCATACTCAGACAGCACTGTGTCGAAGATAAGCAGCATGAAAAAAGTAAGTTATGGCTTCAAGTTACTTTTGAGCTACAGTTCGTCAGAAATATCTTGGTTTGGATTTACCGATCAATACCAAACATTCCTTTGAGGTTCCTAGCACTCATTTTTTAAAGCAGTTTCAAAACTCGCATGGCACAAAGTGTGATTTGGGTGCATTATTTAACAAATTTGCTACCATGATATCCTTAAACTTGGTCTCAAGGAAACAAGTGAGAAAGAATGAGAGAAGGCACAGGATACCTTTCCCTGACCCTTGCAGAAGGCACAGGTTAAAGAGTGCATGTGTTGGGTGAGGGGGAAAGGGGACACCAGGAAACTGAGGTCCAAAGAATAAGAATTTCAAGAAACTTCAATTCCTGCACCAGAATTTAAGAGTTATTTTTGTTACATTTTCATGGAGGTTCCTATTTCTGAAGAAGTGAAACACCTGATACAACCTATGATTTTCTGCTTAGGTTTCCCTAGATATTGAGGAAGTGTGAGGCATGGCTCCATTTTGTTTTCTCTAAATTAATGGAGCAGTAGCATGGCTTTTTTAGAGTTACATGATTTAAAGATATAGGTAAGAGCTGTGAGATAGGAAACTGAGGCACGGAAAAAAAACCAAAAAACACCTTAAGAAAAAAAAAAAAAAAAAAAAGAGCTAAACCATATGTTCTTCTTAGTTTTAAAGTCACAGTGCAGAAGGGAAGTTCCTGTGTCTCAACACATGGCTTTTAAGCAAGTAAAGAATGGTATAACATGTGCATCAAACA
The DNA here is from genome assembly GCA_000699545.1 of Podiceps cristatus. NCBI lineage: Eukaryota > Metazoa > Chordata > Aves > Podicipediformes > Podicipedidae > Podiceps > Podiceps cristatus. Next base: position 6,053 of record JMFS01131075.1, on the reverse strand, counting down.
ACAATTTAATTAAAAGGATACCCTTAAGCATTCTAAAATACAGAAGCAAACTTTTTGAAGGGATATAACTGCCAAAACAAATAAATAAAAGCAGCTATAAATTTGGCAGTGAATCAATAAAGTATTTCCTGTAAAAATGTGATAATTCTTTTTGTGTGTGTAGTGTTATCTTTAAGTATCAGCAACAGTGAATGATCTTACGCATGCAAAAGTTAGACATGGTGGGCTGACTATGGGAATATAAGCAGATATCAGGGTTGAAGCTTGTCCATACTAATAACATTTATTTCAACTATCTTGTGTGAGCTTGTTCTGTTAAATGAGCTTTTGACCACATACAGATAAAGACCAAAGTTTCTGGTAATGCCTAATTTTGGTAAGGTGGATGGGGACAGCCGTAACAAAAAGTCAAGAAAAGTTACTGTTTTCTTTAGAAATTGTGAAATTTGCATAGCAGATGACTGAGAAGCCCAGAAGTGTACCTTGGGTATACCTAGCCCTGTGGCCAATATCATGTTGACCAAATGGTCTGGGGCATACTTGTGGGCCTATTGCATTCTGTAAAATCTAAACTGAGTTCAAAAGAGTTAAAATGTCAGCCCATTTGTGAACATTAGCTCTTCAGAAATAAACAGTTCTTTGGCACCATTTTTTTTTTTTTTTTAGAAGAAGCATTATTATTTTTTTGAATGTCATTAATAAATTCAAAGGCAGTAAGTTTCAGTAGTTTGGAAAATTTGGCTCTTGCTGCATATTTTACTTAGAAACACAAACTCCTGCAGACCTTTCCAGCAAGTCCTCTAATCCCTCTGCTCCCTCCACTGGCTTCCCACAGAACCCTGCATTCGTCTGAAGGCCTTTATTCACAAAGCTTCGGATCATATTATTAAAAGATCAGTGAAATACCAGTCCCCAGGCTGCCCTTGGCAACTTCATGCCCCTGGCTGACCGGGTTTCTCCACCAGGAGAATGTGCAGTTGTCATTTGTATAGAACAGGGAACTTCACACAAAACTAGTGCAAACTGGCCCAAACGAACCTCAGTTCATCGGTGTATCTTCCTTTCTAAACACAAGAAGCCTGTCATTAACGTCATCTCTTGTAACGCACACACACAGGCACACACAGAGCATTCCTTTAGTGGATGTGAGTTTAGCAAACATAAAACAATGCACTCAGCTTCAGAAACATCTCATTTGGCATGAATAAGATAGGCATATGTTAGTGTTCTTTAACACGGTATTGTAAAACACACCAAGTTTAATACAAGTTGGTAATAAATATAATATGATAGCCTGCACAGAAAAGAGTAATGGAAGACCAGGTGGAAGGAGGTCAGTCAGCTGGTCTGTCCTCCTGCTCCAAGGCAGGATGAATGGGAAGTCCAAATATAGATGAGCAAACATTTCTATAGTAGGTCCAATCCTGACCACAGAGAAGTCAAAATTTCCATCTCAGCATCGTTCCTGAAAAAAATGTATTCTTGGAGGCCCTTCCTCTTCCAAGGACATGTACGACAGTCAGTAATGAAACATATTCTGTCAACTATCAAAATGAGGGTTTAGTATGCAGCTCCGCACAGAAAAGGTCCGGCATTGTGGACATAAATCAGCTTTGCTCCACCAAACAATAGGCTCAGAGCCTGTCCAAAAAGACCCACAACAAAATTAGTATCAAGAGTGATGACCAGAGTAAGTATTCTGCTTTGTCTCAATGGAAACTGGCAGTGCTGTGAGCTCCAGAGGCCACTGGTTCTAATCGAGCTTGTCTCAATAGTTTCCTCCTCCTTGTCAGCAGCTGGACAAAAGCAGAATTAATGCCTAATCCCATCTGTACTAGTTCAAGTACTGGGAAGAGGAGTTTCCATGAAGCCATGAGATAGGCCTTTGGGAGTAGGCAGGATGCTATAACAGACAGAGTGCTGAAGGCAAGAGACTGAGACCTGGGGTCAGAAAAGGAGTTGGTTCTGTGGCTACAGGCCTGAATGAAGTCATGTCTTAGCCGAGGACTTTATGTGTAGGCTTGCTGGTTTTGTTGTCTCTACTTAAAGTGAAAAGAATTGGTATACTTACTGTGTACTAACGATAGTTAAATTCTTCACCCTTGGTCAATGCTTATATAGGCCCAAATCCCCTATAGATTTCACCATATGCTTAGCTTGGCACATGTAAAACATGTCATTCATTTCAAAGGTTTGATTGACAGTACCTGGAGTTAAAAGCACATGTCTGTCTGTAAGGACTCAGGGCAATACATTGTTAGGACAAGAGCCATCCCTCACTCCATGCGTGTACAGTACCTAGCCCAGGGAGGCATATCATTATGTGGAATAATAGTAATGATGTGCTAGACCAGGAATTGCTCTGAGTTTGCCTTCCAGTAAGAAAGTGACCCCATCTCAAGTTCCCAGCATTATCATACAGCAATGGAATGAGATTATTGTTTTCTCTAATTTGAAAATTGGTGGCAGGGCCCAAATGCCCCTACTCAAATTCATTGTGATAGGTGCTGCATAGCAAAGAGTAATTTTTGTTTCTTCTCCAAAGTATTAATCATCACTGTTGGTGGCACAAGCACTAACCACTACCATCAGCTGAAAAGTTTATTATGGATTGCTTCTTGAAATAAAACATAACTTTTATTGGAAGTTTAAAGATAAATAAAAACAGCTGGAGGGAAAATACTATTAAATACTCTGATGAGCCCCATGATGTTCCACTTAAAGAAAAAATTCCTCTTGCTTAGTTTTAAGGACTCTTGTCTGCTGTGTTAAAGTTAGCTTTTCTTTCATGTGGGACAAGTGAAGCTGGAAAGGGAATTTACTTAAAACTGTGTATTGAAGTTGCAGCTTACAGGAGCTTATGGTCAGTGCAGTTCCAAGAATCCTTCACTATTTCTGTAATAGATGGTCCTTCAACTTATACTTCCTCTATTGCATTTATGTAGCTTTCTAATTAGACTTTTAAAACATTTTAATTGTTTGCTTTCTGTGGACAGACAAAACACCAAATGTTCACAATCCTCTCATCTTTGAAAGTGACACTGCTCCTTTCTGGGGACTGGGTTTAAATTATTAACAGAAGATAAGCTCACATACACAAATAAAGGCTGGCTTGGACCAGCCATGGGATATGAGAACAAGACACAGCTCATGCCAGCACACCCCATATTTTCTGCAACCTGCAATGGGGCCACATTTCTGGCTGCAAGAACAGCTGCCTGGAATTGAGGAACCACCCAAAGACTCCAGAAACAAAGAAACTCAAATGAAGTTATTTGTTTGGAACACACGGATAGGGGGAGGATTTACAGGGTACAGAGTCAGTCTGTAGCAGTGCAAGCTCTTGTAAAGCATCATTCAGGTGGAATAGTATTTGTTGAACTCTTCAGGTTCTTATAGGATGTTTTTTCAATGTTACATCTGAACACTTTATGAAAGGTTCAGCTTTACTGTTTCTTGAGGATACCCTAAAGACCAAACTTACCTCTTATGCAGACAGCAAGACGAAGCAACCAGCTTCTGGTGTGACCAACGTGCAGAGATGGGAGCATGTGTGACCCTGCGGGCTGGGTCAGCCTATCAGACAGGCTGCGTCCAGGCTGGTGGTGGGTCAGCAGCGGGTGGGATGCTGAGCATGCTGCACTTACAGCTGACTCGATGTGTCCTTCCAGGAAAAATTCGAACCACCTCTCAGAAAGGGCAACAATATCTCATGGTGAAATGTATCAGAAGCCCAAAGGATAATGAAGCTGTGCATCTCCTCACTTACCACTCAAGGGAAAAGCCTCACTCTTTGAGCCTTGGAGGTTGTTTAAATTTCAAGAGCTGCCCTGAATCTCAGAGTAAATATTAGCTTCAACTGGAAGGTTTTGTTGATCTCAGAACATTGCTTCTATGCATTTCCTCAATAAAGACAAAATTGAAACTGGTTTGGATAGCTAAAACCAGCATGGATTTTTCATCTTTCTTTGGATGACTCCATGTTTGAAGGAACTCAGGTAGTTTTCATATCTATGTGGTATGTTTGCTACTTCACAAAGGACTGATTACCCTTGGCAATAAGGGGTTAAGACTCCTTGAGGCTCTCCAGAATTCCTTGGGGATAAATTCCCTGAAGTTCGGTGGCAATGTCCAGGTGACTGGAGGACACAGAGAGCTTGGATCCATGTTGTTTAAGAACGCTTCCCAGACTGGTGCTGCCTTTTTCACTGAGGAGTCATCACAATTTATCACAGCTCCTTGTTCTCTCTTATGGTATATGCTGCAGACACTCAGGACTAACAAAGCAACTTGGTCTACTAGTAGGATTTAGAAATTTGGGTGGCAGCTGACAAAAGGTTTATCTCCCACCACAGGCTTTGGGTAGTTTGCTGTGTTTCCACTACCTCTGTTAGTCTTCTTCTGGGAAGTCTGGCTACATGACCATTTCAAGCAGCATTAAGTGGATTTCTCACACAGAAATAAGTAGAAAGAACAGAGAGCAGACAGTTCTGACAAAAAAAAAAAATATTTTGCCAGTAATTCTTCTGAATGACTCTCTTCATGCTTGTAGTTTTGGATATGCAGGGTTACTGGAAGAGTTCTATAAGGTTGTTTATCATTAATATGATACCTGTATTTATGGTAAAATAATAAGAAATTAAATAATTTGATGTTAAATCTTTTCACCACTTCTGTTACTCAAATTTCACTTTTGGGGGAATTCTAAGTTACTATTTCAGCATTTCTTAAATGAATAAATAAATATATTAATAAAACTAAAGAGAAACAAAACTGTAATAGAAAAAAAAGAAAAAAATAATCAAACTAAATACAAACATTTCAGGGTTGGATTTTTCTTATTTTAGTTTACAGCTCCCCTCATTATCCCAAACAGAGTCTTGGATCTTTTCCTCTGAAGATGTCTTGTGCTCAACTTTTGGAAAACATACACTTCTCTTATAAATTAAATACTTCTATTAAATTTCCTGTAAAGTCACTGCAAAAAAGAAACTTTCCAGTTTTAAGAATCTTCACCAGTATTTCCCCAAAGCATTAATTTTTACAAATACTTTATTGGATCTTATATCAGAAGCCTCAACTGCGTCTATATGATCATTACGCATTTTTTATTTTTTATGCAATTCCTTGAAGCTCAGATTTTTAAGGGTCTGCTATCTGTGAGTAATAGCAGCAATTTAAAATCTCTTCTGTTGGGATTAAATTTCAAAGCCATTGAAGTCATTTGGGAAATGCCAATACATTTGGTGAGGAAACAGGGAAGGGGGTTATTGTCAAGCTGGTAAGGAACTTGAGTGAAATCCCAGCATTATTGCAAAGAGTGAAGGTTTTCCCCCAACTTCTTAGATTCCAGGACTGAATTCTAATCACTGTCATTGTGCCTTATGTAGAATGAGATGAGGTTTGAGTTTAACTGTCTGATAAAACTGTCATATTATAAAGGGTTGTTTAAAAGCTATATTTGCACCAGATTTACACAGGGAAAGGCGAGTTTGCAAGTTGTCCCTCCTCCTTATAGCTGTCACACCAGAGAAGAACAGCACTTCCCTCAAAACACCAAAAGGTAGTTGGGGAGAGAATAGCACCAGGGCTCTACCCATGGCAAAATGGGCAGATATGGATATGGCAAGGTGGAGGGAGGAATAATAAAATGTCTCTGACTAGAATTGGAAGATATACTTTCTTTCTGCATCAAGAAGCACAGGAGGAGTGAGCCTCCTGAAGGACATTGGCTTCAATAGACTTCAATGAGAGTTTAGCCTGAATAAAGAGTTCAAGACTGGGCCTTGTTCTCTAAAGGAAGAGAGCAGTATAAATGTGTGTCCCCATTAGACACACTGTACACAAAGAGAGGAGTAAGAGTTATAACAGTAGCATGCTCTCCTCCTCTCTCAGCTGTGTGATCAGAGAGGTCAGAGCCTCCCTGTTCGCTGTGAACAATGCCTTGGAGCAGCAGTCAGGAATCTGTCACTCCAGAGCCACATGCTGCTCCTTGGAAGCAAAATCCTTCCAGCCTCTGGCACTTGGGAAAGTGTGTGTGTGTGTGTGGGGGG
>KL287927.1:8707-18897 GCA_000699545.1 Podiceps cristatus | reverse complement strand
TCTTTCTTTTACGTAAAGTAACACAGAGATTTGTTTGTGTTCTCTCTCCTGTAATGGAAAGAAATGAACAATATTCTCTAGGGCTCTGATCCACCTGGCCCTCTGTTTCCTTTTTTTTCTATTTTTACCCCACTTTTCAGAGGCTGCAGAGGTCCGATTCTGGCCCCTAAAACTTGGGATTACAAAATTCAGTTTTCCTTCATCATGAGTGAGAAGATTTCACCCTGCTTGATACAACCGTCCCTTATGCCAACCTGCATTAATCCAAACAATACATCCCTATGGCCTTTGACAAGCTGTATCAGTAGTGTTAGATAAGGAACACTAATACCAGTGTCGGTTTCAGGTGTCTTGTCTACTACAGGTGCTACAAGCATTTATATAAAGACACTTTCCAACTAATAACCATTGCTAAAACCACTGACGAGTACAGGATTTATGCATCATGATTAACTTTTCCTTTTGTGGCAGTAAACAAAAACCAATCATTTCCATGAATATATCTGATCTTGCCAGTCACTTGCATGATGCAAAATACTTTGTTTCACCACTAACTTGCTATGCATTTCCTAATAAAAATATCATGAGCAATAATATTTATACACAGCAACAAGAAACACATTTGTTTATGTGCAAGGAAAAGATTAAAGTCAGACTGAAAAACCTCCAGTGGGTATTGCTGTTTGGTAAAGGTACGTGTTTTCTCATGGGCCTGTTATGCTTGAACACTGAGACAGTAAATGATAAGATTTGCTACAGAAGCACATGTATAAAAAAAATAATGTTTAGACATGATTGTTCACATATATGCTAGTCCAAATGCAAGGAAGATCTGATCCCCTCCCCCCCAAATTCTGAAACTTGAAGTAATAACTATTTCTTTTTTTTCCGCTTTTGTTTGTTTTCTCCTTTCCTCCTACACACTCCACTCAATGTACCAGAAATTCTTCATGTTCCACAAAAAGTACTGTAGAAGGTGTGTAAAAGAGAAAGACAACGTTGCACATACCTTTTAATTCTTAGTACCAGACACCAGGTTACACATCAAATGCAAGTGTGGCTGGCTCAAACCAGTCAAGAAAGTTCCTTTACATGATACGTTTTTGCCATTTTCAGGAAAATAGAGCAACTCAACATGACAAATGCAAATAAATCAATGGACAGGAGTCAAATCTTGCAAAATCTCGACAGAAAAAAAGTAAACATTCCCTTAATTATTGTCAGATGACACGTACGACATATATGTCATCTGTTGTCTTACGTGTGTATCTCAGAAGAAATGCTTTGCAGCCTTTTGGTGTGGAAATTTACATAGCTCAGCTTCAAACCACAGTGCATCTCACGTGGCCACAAACCATGTCCTCTCAAGTGTTGCATCCCATTGCCCCGACACTGTTTCGAAAGCTACACCCTGCTGTTTGTGAACACCCAACAAGGGATTACTTCATCTTTGTTTTCTCATGCTGCAAAGTCAAGGCTGACTTCAAAACTGAAACAGTCAGTCTCTTGCCACTGAAAATTTGATCAGGTGCTCCTCCATTGCAGCAGTTCAGATTGCATTTTTAGCAAATACCACAAACACCAAAATGCTCTCAGCTATTAAGTCTCTTACATAAGTGTTGAAAGTAACTCAAACCAGCCAAAGCAAAGTGCAAGATACATGGATAGTGTTGCTATTGTTAAATTTTTACTGTGCTGTCGATAACTGATGACACCCACTGGAACATGATTCTTCATTATTTTTTGGATTCTGAATAGCGTCACAGTTTCAAGTGCTACATTAACTTCTGAGAGATTTCATTATAACACTCTACCAAACCAGGAAACAAGATGTAAAGGTGTAACACTTGACTTTTCCTGACATGGCCAGTCTAATAGGGAGCCAGAAATGCTTTCACTTAAAATGAAAATCAAAGGAAAAAAATCCTAACCCAGATCCACCTTGTGTTGCAATAATAATTGCCTTTATCCACCATGCTATTCATATCAGCCACGGTGTACAATAAATGTTCAAGTAAAGTACTGAATGAACCATATTGTCTGGAAATGGTTGTACCTGCCAGTCGTGGGATTAGGAGGTTAATAAAGATGCATATCCAACTGTTTAGTAAGAGAGGGATTGTTTTGCCCCAAGTAACTCTCTGTGCACTCCTGACACAGATCAAACTAACGATCCTTTCTTCCTCTTCCCTGTCCCCTGCCACTACCCAAGAAGAACATTTAACTTAAAAACATGCAGAGGTTACTGCTACTCAGCCATAAATGCAGCTAGATGAGTGAAAATAAGTGCACACATCTGGTAATCAAATCCTCTGGACAGAGCCGAAAATGAGAAATAGGTTGTCTGATAGGAAGACAGGCACCCTGCCAGGAGAGCGAGTCTCAGCGACAAAGGGAAGGTAATATAGCTCGCTGGCTCTGTGCCAGCGGAGCTCCTGGGCATGAGGTTCAGTAGGGTCCAGCAAGACAAAGGATCTACAAGAAAGAGAGAGAAGAGGGCACAAAGCAAAGCTGAATGAAATTCAGTCTTCCAGAGAATGGGTGGGGCAGGGAAAGATTGAAATTGTCAGGCAAAGGAAATGCACAGCTTTTTTTTTTTTTTTTTTTTTATCCTTGTGGACCCCATTCTCCTCATTCATCTAGAACAGACTGTTCAGACAGAGACAGTTCCTGCTCCAGAAAGTTTAACAATCAACTATGAATTTGTGCAGGACCTTGGCGTCTGGATATTGCAAAAATATTGGAAAAACCAACCAACCAAACCAAACCAAAACCCCCACAAACCAAACAGTAATAGGAGGTGGACTCAAATCTCTGAAAATGGAAAGAAATGGAGAAGGTTAAACGACAACCAACATACACTGGACTTACTTTTGGTTAAGTGCACCATAATTGCTAGATCGGTTTAAAGACTGCAGGTCAATTCTGAATTCAGGCCAAATTTACCTGACAAAAGTAGCATCAAATACTCCTGTAAAGTGTATTATAAGGGAACGAACACCATCAGCAAAGGTTTATACAAAGAGACAGAAACAATCTATGAGTAATACTGCAGAAAGAATTAAAGAACAACCTGGCACTAGCTCATATTTACATTGCTGTCATAATCTTCATATATCGTTCTTTCTTCTTTTTATGCATCACTTTCTTTTTCTTTCTTAAAATGTTTCTCCTAACAAGAACTATACTCTGTTGCACTCCACAAATACTGATGTTCTTCTATGAAGAGTTCCCACTTAATTTCTTCAGTCTCTTTGTTGTTATTATTTAGCTTCATGTCATAGATTCCAATGTAAGGCTACTGTATACATTTCAGCTTATTTATTTATTTCATTTTTGTAACCAGGAACCATTCATGGTAGAATCTTCCAAGAAATACACTGTAACTTCCCCTTCATAAAGCTGCTGTCCAACAGCGCATTCTTAAAAGAGCGCCCTCCCTATTGATAATCATTGTTTCCATCTTCCAGTAGGACCATACCTACGTTACCGACACAGTCTCACACATCATACTGGGCAGGCAGTACAGCAACTGCCATTGTTAAAAGCTGCTCTGAGGTCAGAAGTGCTCTATAGCAAATATTCCTAAAATTGTGCAACCATCTAGCATATTAGGCTTTGTTTTAGTATAACTGAGCAATGATTGGTGGATGTCTAAGTATTCAGATGTTTCTCTCCTCAGTGATGAAATTGTAATAATTTATTCTACAAAACTTAGCTGACTGCTTCATGCCAGAGATGTGAAATGTGTATGTTACTATTAATTAATTAAAAGCCTAACCAGCACTGGTTCATGCTTCACAAACACACATTGGACCGGACCAAAATTTCTTCAGAAAGAATAAGGACAACCTCTCTCTTTTTTTTTTTTTTTTTTCCATTTCTGAATGTTGACCACACTTCTGTATATTATTTTAAAACAATTGGATCATAGAAAATAGAGTAAGGCTCCCCTAAACTTACTTTGATCATAAAGCAGTAACAAAAAATAGTCACATTTATGTACACCTTTGAGCATCTGAACTGCATAAGAGCTAGGAATTACTTGTCCTTCTTGTTAGCTAGTACTTAGCTGTAGTTGATGGAAAACTTTTCTTTTGGTGTGGGTACAAAATACTTAATATATGAATTAAATCTGTATTTGTAACAGAACTCTGCTGATCAGTCTGATTCATGGCAAAAGTGTTTCCTATTCCTTTACCTAGCAGTCATCACAGTTGTAAGACAAACATTGGTCTGTTTCTTGGTAGCTGATGAGTTTGTCTTTGAGGCAACAGTGTACAGATCAATCTATATACAATAAAATGTATTTATCCATTGTGCACAAAACATATGTTGTGGTCTACTTAATTTTTTTAGGGAAAAAAACTGCAGGCCTAGATCTGTTGCTTTAGTTCTATCCTTCAAGACACTTGGCATGTATTTGCAGACAACTGTGAGGGTTAGTATAGTTTGAGCTCCGACATTGTGAAGATGAAGTTTAGCTTGCTTAGTTAGAGAGCCCTTTGCCTCTTTTTAACCACAGGGAACAGCAAAGAAGTTTCAGCTATTGTTTGACAGAATATAGGTTTGAGACAAGACATCTGCAAAAACCGTTTAACCTTCTCCTCCTCCCCCAACCACATGAATCGCACAAGGAGAAGTAGAATAAACAGTTGAAAAGGCACTGCTTCCAATCAACAAAGCAATATTCAGAGGTATTTTCAGACTTGTCTGTTCTGTGTGCGCATAACTGATCCAAACAATTTTCAGACACCTTTAATACCTAAACATTCAGATACAAACCTCCCAGACTATCACAGCATCTTCTTCATTCCTAGTCCCAGTGCACCCTGATGGAAGCAAAATCCATATGATCTCCAGTCCAATACCTGCTGTTGGTCTTAAGAGTGATTACCCCCTGTACCAAAACACGAGGCACCAAGAAACATACCTGGGTCCGTCTTCTTTCTTTTCACTGTTCATTTGTTTTAAGGTATACTATACTTGTCAAATCCGAAAACCCAAAGCTTTTAAACAGTAAGCTTTAACCAACTTATTTTCATTGACTGATAATCCAAAAAAGGATAATACTAATTTTCAATGATGTGAAACCTTTGTAATTATTCTGTATTATTTTATATGATTAATCCAGGTATGTTCAAAGAGATCAGCCTCTTTTGGTGGCATAATACTAAGAAAAATAACTAGCATAAGGAAAATCAGGTCTGAGTTATAAAAGGCTGTTTTTAAAAAAGAAAACCATATAGATCTTTTTAGCCGTAAGAAATTTTTGAAGTTGGATTTTCCCATTTGAAATCCTGATCACAGTGCTCCAAAGAAAATCATACCCATACAGACTTACAGATTAAGCAAGTTTAAAACTCAGCTGAATAAATCATCCATCAGAGGCCCCTGGATATTTGGTGTTCCCAGTTTGAAACTAAATTATCTGTAACAAGTGAAACTTTACAAAAACTCAAATAAAAAACTATGGAGGGTGCCAGTATATAGATGGTATGCAAGTCGCTTCACAGAACATGACCCAAAGTGCTTTCTCTTCCTCTCCTCCTCAATATTTTTTACTGGAACAGGACATGGTGCTTTTAACATGTAAAAAAGACATTGAAATAGGTTATGAAAGTGGTATAACTTTTGTCCCTGCGTCACACCTGTGATACACACCAGCACAAGCTGTTGGGAAGGAAAGCAAAGAGATTTCTTTGTGGTTTTTTTGGCTTTCTCTAAGAGTTATGGAGCAGGGAAGGAATCTATTTAACAAGACAACTTAGCTTTCTACCAATTTCAAAAAGCAAAGCCAAGGAACACTAATCCATCTGATTACAGACATCGGACAGCTAAATGGTTACTTTCATGAAATAAAATCAGATTTTGTGGCCTGTACCTACCATGGATCCTATCTTTGCTCTGAATACTAACAAGGACCGACAGCTGCACATTGGAAATTAAGGACTGGATTTGATAAATGAGCAAAGAACTTTCCCATACACAACATATTAAGAACATGCTTAAGCTCCCTTTACTAAAATAAAACTTCAAAATGAGCATAAAGCTTTGCTGATTTGTGAAAGGAGTAAATAGTGCTGAGGTTTCCTATAGCCAAAACTTAGATGAGGAGATCTGTCACACATTGATGCAGATTTTTCTAGTAACAATGCCTTAAAATACCTTTTCTATTTCCCTAAAGCAAATACAAATGAGCCTGGGCAAGCTAGCTCTCTTTGAAAGGATTAAAAAAAAAAATTAAAAGGAAATAGATTTCCACTTCATTTTTCCAGTTCAATATCCAGAATATCAAGAAGATTTGTTTGTGAGCTGTTCTAATTTTTTCCTCTCTCTCTCTCTTTTTTTAATTTTATTTTTCCTTAAATATTGGGGGGAAAAAGACACCCTGGCTCAAACAAATGTAAATTCAAAGCCAGACTGTGATTCTGCTCTCTTGTGGCCATGGGACACAAATGAATGTAGATTACCTTTTGATTTCTATATTGCACTCTTTTCCATAAATTGCCAGTGAACATCCTTTGAGATAACGTTAAATGGCACACTTTGAATAAGCTTGGGTAATAACCTGTCAAAGTTCAATAAATAAATTAACTTCAATAAAGATAGGTGGAGGCACTTGGATTGAAAACATAGACACATCTATCTTCAGTTGAAAGCGAGCATTTAAATTTGGGACAGAGGTTCCCGATCAGAACAGCAGATAAAAAGCAACAAATACAAAATACTCCCCTTTTGTTTGAGCAATGCTACTTCTGTAGTTCATCTTGTTAAGTATAAGCCACTTGGACAAGACAATCACCCATGATAAAGGTCTTTTCTTAGCTGAAATCAACAGCAACCACAATTTTTTTTGTAGCCATTGTTTCAGCACCAGCCTCTATGCGAAGAAGAGAGGGATGCTGCTATTACCAAGTATTGCTCAGCCAAAAAGGGAGATAATACAAAAATATGAGAAAACTGACTTATTTAAAGTAAGGGTAATTTTTTTTTATTCACCGTGTTCAGTATTGCTCATGAGGAACCTGAGCAATCTGTCTCCCAATCTTTTACAAGACCAAAATGTAGACATAGTAAAATATTTATGAAGCTATTTATAGTCCCTCCTAACCCAGTTCAGGCTAAGGACAGTGAGGAATACATCTGGCAGGTCTTCCTGCCAAAATTAGTTTTTCAGCTGGCAATTCTAAAAGGCCATGTCATTATATCAGTTAGTCAAGTGAGCTATAAAATCTATCAGGTTGCGAACCCAGATGCCATAAGATGACAGCTGAGTCAGACAATACATTTCCTTTGCTTAGATAATTTTGATTATTTATTTTTCAAATGTACTGAGATGATGTTCTTGTATAAATCATAGTTCATTTAAGGGAATATATAAACTCTCATCAGGTCAAGTATTTTTGATTGAGTGGTTTGAGACTGATATCGTAAACTTGAAGACCCCAGGACAGCTGCAAGTGTTTGCAGAATATAATTAGAACATAATTCTGCATTTTGATTTACCATCGATGTTTTAAAAAATAGTTTAACTCAATAACAGAAAAACATCCTGTCTGACAATGTTACCCACTGGTCTCCACTAAGCAAGAAGGCTGGAGAATGACGACTGCTTTCCCAGCTCTCTTTCTGCCTCTCTGCCCAGCTGGGGTGATGGCATCTTGAGGCCAGAGTAATTTGGTGGAAGGCTTTCCCCCTAACTCCTCACTGCTTTATATCTCACACCAGGCTCTGGCTCTGATCTAAGCTTTGGGGAATCTCTCTATAGAAGACTACATATATAGTTTACGTAGCCAGACACACACACCCCCCAAAAAAAAATCTCAAAGCCCAACTTCATTCTCTAATATATAACTTATTTCTAGAACTGACTACCACTCATCTTGGTGTATAAATATGACAGTAGAACTATTAATAGTAGTCAGGACTGACAACCTCCAGCCTACCAGACGCCACTTTCCTAGGGACCCAGGGGAGGCTGGATAGGAGTTTTCTGCAACCCATGAAACCGCAGAAAGTTGTCACACCAGGAAGCAAGACTGGAGAATACGGTCTCTCCTGAAAGGTCACGATGGCTTCCCATGATAAGTCTCTGAGGCACAGTTCTGCGCTTGCTTCCTGAGCTCTGCAGAGCTCTCCCTCTCAGGCGAGCCGCAGGCTGCCCGCCCGCTGACGCTGCGCTCCCGCAGCTCCCTCCAGCTAAGCACGCTCGGGCACTGCCAGAGCAGCAGCCATCGCCCCATTTCGAGCTTGCACCTCACCTAATGAGCAGGAGCCAAGCCCTCCTTCCCTGCCGCTCAGGTGCACCTCTTTTTAAGAAACATAGAACATGTGCGCATTTAATTTTGAGCAAACAGAGCAGTTATATCAGCCATCACAATTTGAAGAACGGTTCCCAAAGTAAAGGTTCACTGTGAAACTGAATGGTTGTATCCCACAAGACCTTGGCAAAAATCTGGTAAGTTTTAAGTATTTTTATTAACAACTTGGATAGCAAATAAATTATAACATTTATGGCTATCACTGAGCTGGAAGGGGTTGCAGGCATCCTCAAGAGCAGAATTAGATTTCAAACTTACTCCAGAAATTGGAGCAGTGTTATAGTAGCAACAGGACTCAATTCATTGAAGGCAAAATTCAAATATTTCACCTCAAAAAATAAAAAGAAGAAAAGATAACACTATTAAATAGGAGCTACCTGGCTAAGCAGCAGTAGTTGAAGCAGAGTTGATGGGTTATAATAGCTCAAACTGAACAGAAGCCAAAAACATAATGCTGTTGCAAAACCAGTAAATGAATCTGAAAAATTTTTTTTGAAGTGTCATGCAAAAGACATGGGAGGTAAGTTTTCCACTCTCCTGGCAATGAGGAGACTCAGCTGGAATACTCTATTCAGTTGGGCCATTTCTCCTTGAGAAAGGCAGAGAAATTGCAGAGAACCCTGAGGAAAACTTTAAGACTGACAAGATGTTTCATAAACATGATCTAGGAAGAAAGGTTAAGGGAACTAAATTTGTTTAGTAAAAAGAAAAGATTAAGCAGGAAGAAGGGCTTAAAAACAGACTTCCAATATGTAGAGATTGTCATAAAGCAGGCAACAAATAATTTCTCTTCATAACTATCAAGAGATGGGATAAGAACTTATTCAATTATTTTTCAATAAGAGGGATTTTGATTAAATATTACAGGAGAAGTTTCTCGCTGTAAGTGAACGGGCAAAGAGAGAGCCCATGTCGCTGCTTTTGCTAGAAGGGGAAATTCTCAGAAGGAAAAAGAACATATCCCAGTGCTAGTATTGCAAGCTCATCTAGTTAAATGTGAAGAATGACAGCACTGGAGTCTCTTTGCAGATTTTCAAATAAAGAAAATTTTCACAAACCTAGTTTTCCCAGGAAAATTGCTTCAGAATAGTTTCGGTGAGGAATCTATTGGAATGGAGTCAGCTTACTTGCAAAAACTCTGACATGAAAAAGAAATGTTTTTTTCCTGACATAGAATTGGTAACTTTATGAGAACAAAATACTGTGCCTGTTGCTGTGATGGGAGTGGGGGAAGGTCAACATCAAAGAACAGTAAAGAAAAATACTGCATCAAAAATCTTGATCTTCAGAGATCCCCTTAAGTACAGTATTTATAAAACAAAAACAGCTAACAAAACACAATTATACAATAGACTTGGGTAAAAAGCTGTCATTCTGCCAAGTGACACATGAGATCCTTTTGGTACAGGATACATCGGTGACACATATAGTTTAATAGTTCAAAACCAACTGCGTATTTCTTTTTAAAGGTACAATACAGTGAAATTATATTACATAATGAAATTGCTATTTTCTGCTTTTTAAAGGAAGTCTTAATTGCTCCCAAATAACTGCATGTCCATACCTATACACTCACCACTATCCATCTTCCCTCCTGAAAAAAAGGAAAAAAAAAAAAAAAAAAAAAAAAGGAAGGAAAAATAAGTTAACATTAGGGAGAAACATACTGTGGAAGTGCTTATTACCAAGCCCATGTTTTACAAAACAGAAATAAATAAATACAGAAAATAAATGCTTTATAAAACATAAATAAATGCTTTTCCTCGGTAAGTAGGTGATTCATTATCAGAAATATAATAGAAGTTTGGGCTGTAGTTTGGGTGCTTTTTAAGAACATTCTGAGGAGTATATCACAGATGGAAGAGC
>KL287926.1:7625-21351 GCA_000699545.1 Podiceps cristatus | reverse complement strand
TTCTATGATTCTATGATTCTATGAATTATCCATTTCTTGGTACCAGTGTCCTGTTTAACCCTATGCATCTGAATGAGCTGTGGTTGATTCTGGTTATGCCTCTCAAATTAAAATTTGGCACTGAGAAGTCTGTTTTAGAAAAGTAAATGGCTGTAGATGAAAGGTTATCACATGCAGCTCAGCAAAGATGACAATGTTGCTGGCTTCCCTACTAGCAAAACCTGGCACCCAGTTTTTTTCTAGAACCCCTTAATTTCTGGAGATCCTGAGCATCTCATCTTGCTTCAGGATATCTCCTGAATAATTACCCTGAACATAATAACATTTTAGATATCCAAATATTTTGATTAAATTTTATCCAAGTATTTTTTACTCTGTAACTTACTTGATTAATATTTGCCTGGAACTTGATACAGTTTTCTGAGTGCTAGTACATTACAAAATTCATTAAAAACTCCCACACAAATGACCAAACAAGTATGCTTTGCTTACGTATACACACAGAGTGCAGAAATAATATCAACATCATCATTAACACCAGTGATAAAGAGAAGATATGGGTATTTTTAAATGTGCGTATGTGTACTCATTCCATATCTGTATATAAAGTCAACTTTTCTAACTGATTTTTTTCCTCATTCCCAAGGAGACAGAGTGAAAGGAGGTGACAGACCACTCTGTAAACTTTATGTCCTGGTTTCCTACCCTGCCACAGTCAATTGCATGATTTATGTCTGTGGTGTACTATCATAACTTCTTTCCAAGACACTGAAATACATAAATAAATAAACAAATAACTAAATAAATAAATAAGTGGTGCTTTGCAGCCATTGACAAGTATGTCTGCCTTTTCAGATTCAGTTCTGTTTTGTATTTCTGCCCTTGCTAAAGAAGCCTATGTCAGGCAATTGGCATTTGGCCCAACACAGGACTATTGGGGAGTGGACAAAATGAGGACGAGAAGAAACTGCACAACACCTCAGTCAAGTGGACAAAATGAGGACGAGAAGAAACTGCAAGACTATCAAGACTGTCCTTGACTAGGATGTAGACAAGTTTAGTCTATGCCCACAACATTCATAAATATGAGCTCAAAAGATATGAACATTATGGTGTACAGAAAAGTGAATTTATATTTTTTTCTTCCTTGGAGGTCTCTAGCTGTGGATACATTTTGTGGAAGGCAGACTAGTTTTACGGATGACTGTATACAGAGAACAGCACCAATAACACTTCTAAAAACTCTCTGAAGCATTTCTATAATAGCTTTACTTTGTAATATGTTGAATCTTTTCTACAGAATATGTAGTTCTTCAGTATAAAGATTTTATTGCTGCAGTTTGGTATGAACTGTATAACTCGCAGATTCACTGTTCATGCCAAATTTACTGACCTCTCTATGTACACAGCCTAGGAAATTCTTAGGGTTGAAAGATACCTTAAAAACAAATGCTATGAATTTTACCTTATCAAATAAATCATGAATATAGCATATAAAGCCATATATAACAAAAGAATTACTGAAGATTTGCCCTTTGTAGGGATCTGACTAGTGCAGAACCCCTTCATGACAAATAGCTTGGAATAAAGGTTTCAGTTCGGTTGTTTGAAAGAAGAAACAAACAAACAAAAAATAATCAGAGAGGTTGTTCAGCAGAGATGGAGATGACACACATCTTTATGATGTATTCCATGCATCTGGAAACTCGATATAAATCTCTCTATATATGTACTTTTTAGACAATTAGAGTAAATATTTATCTCGTACTTCCAGTAATAATGATTTATACATATATATTTTTATATGTACAATTTTAGGAGACATGGAGTTTTCAGATACAGCATACTACTTACAAGTGATCCATGCCTTTCTGGGCAGCAGCTGGAGGCTAGCAAGATAGTGTAGGGCATTGAAAATGACAAGAAATACAGCTGAGGCAAATGAATTGAAATATGTGTCTGCATTGACAAGAATTTGAAGTTCGGCAGCTAGGTCACATATACATGCATTTGCATTTTCCCCTTAAAATACAGGTTAGGATTCTTAATCTAGATCTGATATTCTACCAAAACTACAGATTAAATCTGGGGTGGTGGTGGTGTTAGTTTACTTTGATTTATGCTAATTTCCCTATATTGTCCCATTTTATCTGGGGCATTGGACAGAATATCCCTTTTTATGTAATGACATGCAGAAACAAACACTAGAGACACATAGAGCTGCTTCTTATACTTACATATGCCAGTAACAAGAAACATGCATTATTAAAAATGTTAAATGACTGATGTCTGGCATAAAACTTTGAGTAACATCTGGGTCTGTATTTTACACAGAAAAGTTCCTTAAGACTTATGCTGCACTGCATTGTAAAACCAGTGTTTTAAAATCTAATTGTGAACTTAGTATGGTTGTAATGCTGATCATAGAAAGGTCTGGGTTGGAAGGGACCCCAAGGATCATAGAGCTCCAACCCCCCTGCCACAGGCAGGGACACCAACCTCCAGGCCTGGACCTACACGAGGTTGCCCAGGGCCCCGTCCAACCTGGCCTTGAACACCTCCAGGCATGAGGCATCCACCACCTCCCTGAGCAGCCTGATGACAAAAATACTGGAAATACACCCTGAGGCTGCAGGTTAGACTAAGTTTAGAAAGTTTAGTCTACATCTTTCCTCCCCATCGGTACTGGAATATATGCATTGCTGTTTTTATTTTGTTCCATAATGGCCTGTTCCATAGGTGTGGAATAGACAGCAGTGGAGATTTCAGATTTTAATTTATAAAATCTTTCACGTTACTTATGTAGAAATATATCTCAAATGAGCTATTCCAAGTCCCTTTGCATTTTTCTCATGCCATATGTAGTGTTTGTGCCATTTTATTTCATGCTGTTCAGATATTAAATACAGAATTAATAATTGCCTCATGGTCTTCTCTACTGTGATGTCACTATGGAATTTCATAGCCTCACAGTCATTTACTAGAGTTGCTTTCATAATGAGTATGGAACAGAATTAATGAAGAATAAAGACTCAAAAATATTACCACCAAAGCTTTTCACTGAGTTTAAATGTCCAGTTTCTGATTTTTTAGATGCTTCTTATGGCACTTTTCCTTTCCAAAGTGCAACCCTGCTAGATGAGAGTCATAACTCCTAAACATTCAGCGTGTCTGCTAATTTGATCTGCATTTCTTGGTAATATTCAGAATATGATTTAATGCGCATCTGGGAAAAAGTTCATTTGAATGGCTTGTGCAATATCACAGAGACAGATCTGAACTGAATTCGTCAGAGTGCCGTTCATCTGCATTATCTGGGCAAAAATCCCTTTTCCTTCTGCAATGTCCTAATTCACTCACTGCACAAATCCGACTTCTGCAGAGGTTGAGGTAAAGGTCCTAATTTACTTCACAGTCCTGCCTTTTTTTTTTTTTTTTTTTTTTTTTTTTTTTTTTTTTTCTCCAGCAACTACTTTGTGTGTAAAAAGGCACAGTCTGTGTAAAAATATCATGTCATGAGGATATTAAAGGCTGAATCTGAATGCATATACAAAGAATGATGAATTAGATTGTCACCCTTTGTTACCAATATGGATGGATTCAAACTACAGCCTATGCTTTCCTCTTCACTGTTTGGATGCCATCAAATATCATGACAGAGAAAATTACAACTTGTATTGTTAAATTTTGGCCAAATTACAATGAGTTGCAATGTGTCATGTTAAATTAAAAGTGAAAGGCCCAGAACCACCACCTGGAATACTAGAGATACTCCAAGAATACAAAATAAAAGGATTTTTTCCCCACAATTTTTTTATCCCTCAAATAAAATCTGACCTTATAAATCTACTACTTTCTAGTTCACATATGGGAAGATGTTTTGTCTCACTACTTGTAGAAACCACTGTTCACTTTTCATTCTAATGTCCTTTCTGAAATTTATATTTGCCTGACAGTCTTTAGTCCTATATCAATTCTATGAAATATTTGCATCGAGTGCATTGATCTGGGATCTGAGGTGCCAGCTTCCTGACTGAGGCACGATTTTGAAATATATCTTGTGTATAGATATTACTAAAACTTTTGGTTTAGTATATGTTATCATTCATATCATATCATATCATATATCATATCATCATATGGTACATATATTAGTATATGTATATGGTGTCATTCAAATGTACATGTTAAAGAAAAGAATCAAGTCCCTTTCTAAGCTGATCTATCTCAATTTAAACAAGCTGAAAGATTAAATAGCTTTAATTTTTTGTCCCGGTGATCTATGTGTATGCACATATATGTGTATACTTGTATGTATTTAATTGACATATATATTAATTGAGATATATAAGTATGTAAGCACATTAAAAAATATACCTGACTTGAAATCCATCCAGAAAGGTCAGTATAGTCATAATTAATTTTACTACTAAGTGTTTAGAATCATAGAATCATAGAATCATGGAATAATTTGGGTTGGAAAGGACCTTTACAGGCCATCTAGTCTGATCCCCCTGTAATGAGCAGGGACATCTTCAACTAGATTGGGTTGCTCAGAGCCCCGTCCAGCCTGTACCCTGTGGGGACATTTGCATTTGATTAGTCCATGATTAATTACTTTGTTGTTGTACCTCTTGCCAAGCCAGGTCCATGTTGTTCTTTCTGTTTGCTTGCTTGTTTGTTTTCCTTTATTCTATGGTTTAGACTTTAGAAGTTCCCTAGAAATAATCTACAAAAATTTTTTCTACTTTTTGTGAAGGAATGCATATGCATGAATATGTGTGCTTCAATCATTTCAGAAGAGAGAAAGAAATGTTAACTCTTCATTAAAGAGCTCAGTATACAAGTGCCTTTATAAGATTGAATGCTTTGATTTCCCTGTTGTGTACATTTTCCTCCTTTCTTTAACTGAGAATCTATAAGTAAATTCTGCCTATTTAATCAAAACAGACTTTTTTCTACAATTGTGTATAAATTACAGCTAATTAATCAAAATGAAGTTTTTAATATCAGCAAGAGCGAAATGAAATCAACATCATTGTAGACTGGAGATAGCTTAGACTAAGGAATAATTGGCCATTAATCCCATGTAGTTTCATTGGGATGGGGTAATAGAAAGACTGTTTCTATGTTTTAATGTCTGAGAGTTTGGTTAATAGCCAGAATTCCTGAGGTGGAAATGTATATATTTAAGAATAGAGTATTATTTGTTGTATTCAGGTGCTTGTTCACCACCGATCATTGTCTCTTTGCCACCATTGTCTTCCTTGTTCTAGCTGGTTCCTTCCAACCTCACAGAAATGCATTCTGTTAGACCTGTCTCACAATTCCTTGCTGTTGTCAGTTGTAGGAAAATAGCACTTGACTTTTGCAATTTTCTGACGCTTACATGGTATACAGCACTGGTCTGCTCATCAAAAGAACAGACCTCGTTCTTTGCTGCAAACTAAAGGTGTGGAGGCCTTTTGTTTCACAAGATTTCTGTGTTTCTATTGAGCTGTTCTTGCTCATAGGTCCATGAATATCTTTTTTTGATCTCTACTCTCTGAATTGCATAAAGGGCACAGAGATAATAAATTTGGGGTCAGTTCTTCTTTAGTCAATGAATGGTGA
The DNA here is from genome assembly GCA_000699545.1 of Podiceps cristatus. Classification (NCBI taxonomy): domain Eukaryota; kingdom Metazoa; phylum Chordata; class Aves; order Podicipediformes; family Podicipedidae; genus Podiceps; species Podiceps cristatus. The sequence continues at coordinate 15,738 of KL287926.1, read as the reverse complement.
GGCACTTTTGCAGAGAGTACACTATACTTCAGGGGAAGTTCCCATTTTTATACGTTATTTTCTAGAAAAAGAAGTTATAGTCATGGGAAAGACCCCCCAACATATTAATATCTTCCACTGCAGTTCTGCCTTGCAGGTATCCACTGGAGACCAACAACATCTGGTATATTGCTCTATTAACTCATTTTATAGGAAGATCCAGTGTGAAACTAAGGAAAGATTTATTCTTCAAAAAGAAAGAAGAATCTTGAAAAAGCTGTAGTTTAGTAAGACACAGAAAGTGTACATTGCATTGCTTTGCTCTCTAGCATAAACAACAAATGTACAAAGATATCAGCAATTTGTCTTCACACTGGTCATAGGAAGCAAAGTTATAACCTAAGATGAAAAATTAACCTGTAAACAAGTAACAGGCAGAGAAGCAGATGAGCCAGCATTTATTCCATGCGTGGGGTATCACGCATGGAATCATGCAGTACTAAGTATTTAATAAGCTTTGATGGAACTACAAGGGAGTCCTGTGGAAAGGCAGGTTTATTTTCTGTCATCAGTTTAGAGTTTCAAGTTCGATTCTGTTAAAGTTTTCTACTTTTGTATGTTCGGTGAGTTTAGTAAAGGTCCATGTTTTTCAAATTACTCCTGGGATGGTCAGAAAGAAAAAAATAGTTTTGTACAGGTTTTATATTTTTAAATTTTGTTTGATGGAGCTTTTTTCACTGCTCTCCAAAAGGCAGAATGTTCTATAATAGTCACTATATGCTGCTGAAGAGGTAAGTTTTGAAGAGGAGTGTTGGTGTTTTCCTGAGATATAACAGCAACAAACTGTGAGTGGAAGTGATCTGAAGGTAACAGGACAACTTGTTAACTCATCAGAGTCATTGCTAAAAATTACCTCACTATTATTCCTTCAAAGGGGGTTATGTCTTTCTTGGCAAAAATAGCAGTGAAATACTAGATCCTTCTCTTTGTGTTATTAACATGTTCTCTGTCTCTGTCTCCCCGTCACCGTCTGTCTCATTGTCTCTCCTTCTCTCTCCCCCCTCCCCATCTCTCTCTCTTTAATATATCTTTTTTGAGATGCTGCACCTGCTGTAGAAGGAAGCCCAAAACATCTACAGAAAGTAACTTGGGAGGAAAATCAAGTATGTGTAAAAGAGGGGCTTTTGGTTTATTTGGGTGCATATAAAGACATTAGTGAAAAAAACAAAAGAAAATGAAACAAGGCAGATTCTCATACTGCATACAGAGCAGTATGTTTCCCAACAGCTTGCTAACCCAGTCACTGCTGATTATTGACACTTCTACACTGTCTGATGGAGCATGATGAAGGAAAAGGTATTCTTTCTGTGAGCACGCTTACTGAAGAAGACTAAGTTATAGCTCTTCATCAGCACAGAAAACTTAATCAAGGTTCTCTAGAACAGAGAATATTCGCCCAAACAGAGCTCCTTGACCTAGTTTTTGAAGTGCTATGTTACAGATGCCAGACTTGATCAATAACTTGCACATATTTTCAGTTCCACTGGCAAGAGCTTCAGGTTTAGATGATCAGTACTTGCATAACTTGGCTACATATGAATTATACTGCTTCTACTATAATTCCTATGCATTGCAAAACCTTTCCATGAATGCATAGAACTGCATGGAGCTTTACCCTTGAATTAGGAGAATGTGAAACTGAAATGTTTTCTGATTGCCTTTTCCTTTGAATAAATAAGGAGGGGAGTGAACAGAGAAGCCTGCACTCAGAAATGCTGAGTGGAGTATGTACTTCCTTTTGTCTAATGGCTTCTTGAGTACCTTAGACTATTTATAATGCAAAGAGTATTCTAAAAATCAAGACACGAGTTTGCAGTTTTAAGAAATACAGTGTATTTTTTATTTTTTTTTTTAAGGTAAATGAACTAAGAATAGCATCAATGCATTCAAGTGTTATTGGAAAGGAGTCATATCTGCTTCAGTGAATAGGTGAACAATTAAATTAAACTCTTTAGCCTCTGAGATTGATTCAGTTCAAAGATGTGTTTAGAATTGCTTTGGAGGAAGAAGAGAAAAGAAGAAACTAGAAAGCATAGAAAGAAACTAGAAACTTGGTGAGTTTTTGAGCAACATGAAATTCACATTAAACATAAGGTTATTGCTCTGCTCAAGATCTAATACGAATGTGAGAAGCATAGAGAGCAGAGTGAGAGGCTGATTAAAAAAAAAGGTCTGAGCCATGAAAACATGATCAGCAGCGTGGTAGTTACCCTTTAAGACTAGGAAAAAATGGTCTGGACTTCAACAATGAAGCCGATGATATCCTAATACATCAAATAAAAAAGTAGTGTTCTATTAGAGCATTTTATAATTTTATTAAGTTTATAACCAAATATGCATCCACAATCTCCATCTTGTAGAGTAAGAAAATAGAGATATACTGAAAGCAAAGAGAGTACACATATCATGTAAGTAACAGTGTGGGATTCTGAGGATGAGTTTAATAATCCTCTCTGCTGCCAACATTATTTTCCCCCTCTAAAAGCATACACTTAAAAATTAAACACTTTGGTGAAAGTGTTCTTAAAGAAGAGGCATCTGAAAGAAAAGGCATCTTTGATTGTTTCATCCATGAAGGATGATCGTTCAGCTTTCACTTGATGGAAAAATAAGATTTTCATACACCATCAATCTTTCACACTTCAGAAGGATACATACTCTAACAGCCAACCTTCACAGGTGAAGTACACCACTCAGAATGTCTGACACCAGAGTTCAAATTCTGTGTAGCAATCTTCATAAAAACACTGGTTATCCAAGATAGACCAATATTATTCACCTCTTAGTAGCTCTCTGTTACTTCCTAGACATCTTTCTTTTGCAGTGTGGGACAGTCAGATGCAATAATCTGAGAAATCCTCAGTCTGCAAGCAATATATACTCTTGGAGTGGAAGCAACAAATTATATGAGATTTGAGAAGCAACCCTTAAATAGAGATACTTTGTGCACAACTCTGATTGTAGATAAAAATTCCATGCAAAATGTCAGTGGTGGAGGTTCAGATGAAATGATCAATAATACTGGGGACCAAAATCTGCCATAAATAGCCAAAGGATGCTTCTTTCATAAGCATATATGCCATATAAGGTGGCATATAACCAGAAATCTATGCTACTTCTCCTCTTTCCTCAATAGGATGTCAGTTGAGGAAGTTTGGGGAAGAAAGAAGTGCACAAACATATTAAAGAGTAATAAAATTCTGGATTCCTTTTTCTGCTGTATACACACATTTTAACTGTTAATATTTATGTAGTTACAACACAAATCTATGTTTCATTGGAGAGTATCACAGCCTCCACATATACATACAAACCTAAAAAAAAGCTATGAACATGAAGTGTTCAAAATTGTGCTAAACATAAACAATGTAGGATTTCTCTTTTCCTCCTGTTTTAGCATTTTTAAATTTTTCCTACTGCTTACTTATTTTTACTTTACTGGCTCATTATAAAAGTCACTAAAGTTTAGGCATTAGAAGTCATGTTCCATTCTGTGTTAATGAACATAGAGTATCTCTGAAAATCAGCCTTTACCTGTATTCTACAATTGTTAAAAGCTGTACTACTCATCTGTTGGTAGTTGTCCCAATAGTATCATCTGATCATTATTTTCCTTTTGATTGACATTTCATTGACATTTATCAATCAAATCATTTGATCATTGTGTATGTATACCTGCATTTCAGTCTGGCTAAATTATACGTGATACTTCATCGTATTTTCTGATTAAGTGATTCATCTGTTCTCCACATATGAGGGACCAATCATTCATCAGGTATATTAAATAATAATATTACATTTTGAAAGGTATTTTCTGTTTTGAACAGGTTACTAAGTTTTGTTCCTCTGCAGAGCAACTCCTGTGAATCTAGACTGGTAACTGCTTTGGTTCTCTTCTGTATTACTTATTAAAAATCTCTTTTGTATTAGTTTTTCACATAAAAAAAAAAAGAGAGCATTTTTTTTTAAACTCCTTTTGAACTTTTTACTTAAGACTTAACTGTAAGAATCCTGCATTTTTAATCCTTGTTTTACGCGAGTTTTAGAAAGGTTACCCTTCTGCTCACTTAGCTTATGACAAGAAACAAAGAGAAGATACATAAGAGCATATATATTTATACAGTGCGCATATATTTATATAGAGAACTTTGTAAGCAGAATCGTCCTGTTTAGAAACCACTGTAATGCAGGTTTTAAAGCACTGATTTGGGATATCATCGCTACTAGTTTAGGTGTAGCATTATTCAAGTCTGACTCCTGAGGTTCATAGAGGACTTAGAGTGAAAACAGACTGCAACTGCATTTGTGTTTGCTTAGGATGCAGCCAGAATAGCCTTATGTCAGCCTACAAAATGTTGGATGCGCTATCATCTGCACACCGTAAGAAGACAATACTCTAAGGAGTGCTGAAAATCTGCTGAGGTAATTTTTTTTGTCATATATGGTATGTCATCTGTGGGGTATTGTAAGCAATTGATATAAATACTTTGATAGAATAAATTTATATTAGTAGTGTAAGACAGGGTCTTGGGTCTGCAAGACCCAAATTTGCTTGTCCTCTGCATTTGCAATGATTTCAGCAACTCCAATATCAAAAGTGAATTAAGGATCCAGCAGTAGAAAATGAACAAGTGTTTGCTGCTATACTTTGAATCTGACTGAGTCAGACAGAGGTGAAAAAAGAGATCATTTCAGAATTAGCTGCAAATGGAAAATTGATCACTGGATTCTGAAATTCAATAAATCATAGTCACTATAGTTATTTAGTCTCTATGGCCAAGAAATTATACAGGAACACATTACTAACACCTGAATGTTATGTATGTGAGAGTTTCTGGCTCTAGACACTAATAACAATGTTGCTTTACACTTTGGAAAGAAGTGGGTGATAATTTCCCTTGCTTTTGTTTGTTTGGTTGGTTGGGTTTTTTTCCTAATTTTGAGAGAATTGGTAAGTTTGGAATAGGTAATTTTCAGGCTGCACACCTTCTGAGAAAGGAGTGATGTCAGACTACCTAGGCAGTAGTGAAGTACCTTCAGGTGGCTCTAGATGGTTTGAGAAAAGGTCCTGAGAAAGTTGTTATTTAAATATTACCTTTAAAAAAGGACTGAGAAACAGAAGAGCATTTTTACCGTAAATAATGACCTTCAAATCTATGACAAAAATGTAGAGGTGTAGTACAACTTCTGACATTAGAAGAGTTTCTATGTTGTCCTTTGTGGGAGCAAAATTACTCTGTTGACTCCTCAGTTTTTCCTTATGAAAAGGTCTGTGAAACTCTACCCTTTCATAGCTGAACAATGGGAGATATGTCTTAAAGTACTCTAAGATACTTTAATTATCTTTGATCTTCCCCCCCTGTTTTCAAAGCTTTTTTCCTTTTTTTTTTTTTTTTTTTTTTTTTTTAAATAAGTTTATAGGGTCTATTTGCAAAAGTGTGTTTCACTGAAATGAATTGGATAGAGTTCTCTCTGAAGTTAAAAAAGGCTATCAGAACACTAGGTGAAAAAATGAAGATGAGAGTTCAAAATCTGGTGAGTTAAATATGATACATGGAACGCTTTTAAACCATAAGGGTTAACTCATAAAAAAGAAAAGAGTGGAAATGGTTTCTAGTCCTTTTAAGAAAATTCTTAAGCCACTTAAATGTGTCTGTCGGAATTCATTATTTTATTCAGGTGAAATCCAAGTGCTCGAGTGAAATCAATGTAGACAGAACATAATTCATAGAAAAATAGAATCATAGAATCTTTAAATGATTTAGATTGAACATTTGCAAGAGAAACACTCAAAAGCTGTAGTTTCAGGTAAGTGTTTATGGTGTGTTTTTTTTTACCGTCTGACCAAAGTCAGCTCAGGAAGATGTGGAGTTTGGGTTTCTTAAAAAAAAAAAAAAAAAATTTTTATTTTTAATGTTAATTTTTTCTTTCCTTTGTTATTTGTTGAATTTGAAAATCTGTTGTAGCCAACACATGTTAAATAGAAACAAATATTAAGACAGATTTTCATGTCTTTGTGTGGCACATAGGTTAATTAGAAAGATTAACTGCTGTACATTTTATAGTGCATTTATTTTCTTTTTCCACTCCATTCCTTTCTTGTTAGTAGGAAAAGCAAAATATATGCCAGCAATATTTTAAAGTCATAGAAAGATCAGAGTACTAGCATTAAAAAGTTGTATTTACTTGTATTTTCAAATAGGGAATTCATCAGTGTTGTCATTTTATATTGACTGCTTTTTCTTTAATAGCTCTATTCATAGCTGCTACAAAGACTTGCCTATTTCCTTTCTGTTTCTTTCCTGGTTTTGACTGGTTTTTGACATGCAAGGTTTCAATTGTCGCTGTTCCCTATCTTTTGTTCTCGCCTTCTATTTTAGGATGAAAGAAAAAATGATTAAAGAAAACAGTTTTCCCCTGTGAAATGCACATAGAAAATGTACAACATTATTGAGAGCTGTTCTCCATAATCACAGGTTTTGGAGAAGTCTACAAGCAACAGACATATAAGGACTTAGTTTGTGACAAATGAAAATATAAATATAAAGAAGATTTATAAAAACTCTAGTCTAATTTTATTTTTTATCGTTACCTGGAATTTTATTTTTTCTCACCTATGAAAACCTTTCTACCTTAGTCTTTAAAATAGACTTTAAAATAGCTTTGTAAATAACTGCTATAAATTTTGTCTTCTTCACTGCCATTCTTTAGAACAGTTTTTTTCCTAAAGTGAAGCATAACAAAGCTCTGCTGTATTCACTTTCTGAGCCCCATTCCTGACTGCAGCTTTGGGGAGCTGTTGCACCATCTCAGGCTGACACCTACAGCATCCATGTCATCATCCAAGAGAGCTTAACCCACAGTTCTTTCTACTGTATATAGTGCCCTACCCAAAGATGCACAGCATATTTTAAGTAAATCCGAATAAACATTTCATGGTGGTAGTTCACAAATAGCATAGGTTAGACACTATTCATATAAGTCTTTTGCGGCAGCCACCTAGTTTTAGAGCATATGAGGGTTTAAGAGTGTGGAAGCAGGCCATTCGGTGCCAGCTGAACTCAATGCCAGAGAACAACCCTGAGCATGTTTAATTTACTAATGTAGGCATAACATATGGCTCCCACATTCTAGCTGAGCTTTCTCATTATGCTACTGTCAGGTTCTCTTCTATATTCAGAAGTATTACATTCTTGGTTATGAAGCAGCACAGATTAATATAAGCAGTGCACTGGGAATAAGAGGCATTTGGACAATGCCATTAGCATCATGTTTTAACTTTTGGTCAGGGAGTTGGACTAGACAATCATTGTAGGTCCCTTCCAAATAAATCAAAAAACCTGCCAGGTCTTTTGTCTCCTTAGGCAGTGTTCAAGCTGAAGGAGATTAAACTGTCCTCCTACCCTATCCTATCCTATCCTATCCTATCCTATCCTATCCTATCCTATCCTATCCTATCCTACCCTACCCTACCCTACCCTATCCAGGTAGTCTTCAGACTTCCTTTTTTGGTGTTTCTAGTCAATTACTGTCACTCTTTAACTATTTACCAATCTGGCTCCTATGAGTCCCAGGAGGGCAATAAATCTTGTATCAAAAGACACTTGTGGTGTTGGAGATGTCAATTACAGTGTTGGATTTAGTCACTTAATATCTTAAGAGTGCATTACCAAGCACTCAGTATCTTTTTAATTGTCTGTCAGAGTCCTTTGCCTCGGTGGCTAAGAGAGCCAATAGGATCCTGGGGTGCATCTGGAGGAGTGTAGCCAGCAGGTCAAAGGAGGTGATCCTCCCCCTCTACTCTGCCCTGGTCAGGCCCCACCTGGAGTATTGTGTCCAGTTCTGGGCTCCTCGGTATAAAAAGGACAGGGATCTCCTGGAGAGAGTCCAAAGAAGGGCTACGAAGATGATTAAGGGCCTGGAGCATCTCCCCTATGAGGAAAGGCTGAGTAAGTTGGGACTGTTCAGCCTTGAGAAGAGAAGACTAAGGGGGGGACCTTATTGGAGTTTATAATTACCTGAAGCAGGGGATGCAGGGGGAATCAGCCAGCCCCTTTTCAGTGGTCTGTGGGGA